>JAJKFI010033264.1:0-55610 GCA_029204185.1 Lerista edwardsae
ACCCCAAATCCTTTGCGGGAGGGGGGTAGAAGAGGGAGAGGGGGGGGGAACCCATCCCTTTGGCTTTTTTGTGCTTGACACTGGAGAGGCGGCGGGGCGCTTGCGACCTCTGCTGTCCGAAGCGCGCAAAAACCGGCCGCCCCAGGGCGCCAACAATGGGCGGCGGAATTTACCGGCTACATTTTTGGTTACCTTGACAGCTGGTACTAAAAAACGGCTCCTGTGGCAGAAAGAAATAGATCGTGTTTTCAGGGCCAGGAGAATAAGTGTCTGAAGTGAGGTGGGTGTTTTGCGTGATGGATAATGCTGACACCGGCCTCCAGGTACGCCGGCAGAAAAGTACATTCGATGCAGCCGGTCTGGAGTGGAAATGGGTGTGCAGACGCAGGATGGTGTGTGTGTGAGAGAGAGGGGGGGCGGGCGTTAGGGGGTTGATGTCGTTTCTTGGAGCTGGATTGGCGTTAGGAGGGAGGCATTTTTTTCTCTGCTCCGTCAGCCGGGATGAAAGAAGCGCTTCTGCCCACCTTGTCGCTCTCCTGATACAGACCGGCTGGGGTCCACTTCCTCCTCCTGAGAGCTTGTAAAACTGGGGCCATCGTCCAAAAGCAAGGCAGGGGTGTGTGGTGCCTGCACGGTCGAAGCTGCCGGGGAGAAGGCGGGGAGAGCCCTGCCAGGCAACGGGACTGCTTGGCTTTGCCACATCTCACTGTCTGAAATTTTTCAACCTTATCGGCCCAGAAAATACGGATCTCCTGAGGGAGGAAGATTAACGAGAGCCTTATTAAAGAGCCATCCGTCAGACTGCTGCGCCCGGGAGATAGGGGGGCTGGCAACCAGTCAGCGCTCAGGGGGCCTGAAAGGAAGGGAGGAAGAGGAAGGGATAGACCATCAGGTTGCAGCACCCGTAACACCGAGAGATTCACTTGCGGATAACAAGCCTGTCTGCTGCCGCCGCCGCCTCTCCAGTCAAGATTTCTTTATAACGCTTTCCCACCCCGGGTCGGGAGGGAAAGAAAGAACTCCTCAACGCGGAGCCAAATCAATGTCCCTTTAAACAAAGTATAATTAGAACGAGCTATCCGGAGAGGATACATCGATAGCCGGATCCTCACTGCATGTTTACTAGGAAGAAAGTCCTACTGAATTCAATGGAGTTTACTTCCATGTAAATGTGCATAGAATCAGCCTAATGGCTGCAGTCTTTGCCGAATTCGGTGGGAGTTACTTCGGAGCAAACGTGAATAGAATCGGGCTGTGACAGTGGCAATATAAGCCATATTTCACACCAATATTTCAGCTTGCGAAAGGATGGCGAAGGCGCCTCAGAAAGGCGAGGAAAATCACATAACGCGACACGAGTTGAGTCCAATGTTTTCGTTTACACGGGAATTTGGAATCGGGAATAAGACTGCAGTTACTTAACTCTTCAGCTCAATTCATGATGTCGCCTTGGAGCTGAAGTGGTTATGATATTAACTCCCCTGGCCTCTTTCTCTTCTATAAATACCTCCTGATCTGGACTTAATGGACCATTTCCCTGCTGGTCCCTTCAGTGGCTGGAGCGACGAGTTTTTTCATCATCATTCTAATTTAGCCCGGCAAGCAGAACTGATAAAGTAACGCACCGCTGCCTCGGCTGCTGCTGTTCTGGGTTGCTAGACTACCAGCCTTTATGGAGGGACAGCCCTTGTGCCAGTCAGGCCGCTGAAGGAACTGAATGCAAGGCGAGCTGCGGGAAATGCTGCCCGTCACTCAAACGCACCGTTCAGGAAGCGGATAAACTGGGTGATTAGTGTCATTACTGCGTTCGAAGGAACGGAGAACGAGGGAGGAGACCTGGAAATTGCGGGTCGCCGCGCTGTTCCTTTCAATTCCTCTCCAATCCCAGCTCCAACCCCAACCCCACACACGTACGTTTTTAAAACATGCTATCCTAGAAAGTGTTCCCGATCCACAGACCGGTGAAACGAAAGGGACTTACATCCAAACGTGTCGGCTTTTGGACTGGGCTGACCGACACTTGGTTGTGCAAAACAGATTGCGGCTGCCCTGGTGATGGATGTCTGTAGGGGGGGGGGGGGGGGGGGGGAGTTCTTGAGCGTCCATCAGGAGCGTCTGCGATCCACAACGTGTGTGTCTGCTTTCATGCTGCTTTCACAACCACCCATATTATAATAAACCCATTTTTAGAATAGCAGATTCCCTCTTTAAAAAAAACAAAACAATTTTTAAAAATAGCAGATTCCCTCTTTTTTCCAAGTTGCCTAGTCTATTGATCACGACTACCATTTGTTTTGGCTTTTCTGTCCCATCGCGCCTGTAATAAATAAAAAGGCAGGGAGGGATGACAATGCATTCTAAATAGAGTTGGACTGGTCCTCTTTAAATCCATATATAACATGAGTTTGATACCCAAAATGTCGGGCCTACATGAAGGAAACTTCTTTTCCAAGATGCGCCCAAAAGATCTCCGACGTTCAAACATGCGGTAAAATCAAATCTAGAGCAACGTGAAATTTAAAACGAGATTTCTCTTCTCCCGGGGAAAAATGGTCCTTCCTCCCAGCTCTTCCCCCCCCCTTCCACCGAAAAAAAATCCAGCTTCCTACATATCCTGAAATCGTTTGTTGCATCTGGCATCTTAAATGATGGTCTGAGGGTGATTTAAAGGCTTTCAAGTCGATTAACTGAACTGATGGATCAGTTAACGAGTCGGTCAAGATTAGGGTCTCTGAAGGCAGGTGATGGTTGGAGATGGCCTAAAGCTTCGACGGTGGCAAAAGCGTCCTTTGTTTTTGGAAAAGCGCACTTCAATTCCTACTGGCTGCGCGGCCTGAATGGAGCTGGGGGCGCCGGGCGTTCCGCATCATCGAACGCAGCTTAGCAGGAGACTCAGACGTTGGCCTGACCACAATCCGATTTCCAGAAGCTGTCAAACCTGCACGACGAATGAATGAACAGATCGCGGGTGTTATCCCCTTTATCCGCGATACTCAGCCACGGGTCTATATTTGCGCTTCTACTAGGCGCTGTCCCAGAACCCGAGTCTGAGCATTTTATGCCAGCAATAGACCGAGACACCAGGCATGCCTGCAGCCGACGTTCCCGAAAAGAGAATTCCTTAATCGAGGAATAATAACATTTTGTTTCCGGTGTTGACTATCCCACGGATACAAGCATTTTCCACGGAGATGTATCTTGAAGGTAAATGTTTCCTCCCTGAGAACTAGAAGCTTGGTGAGCAGCAGTCCCACTTCTGCAAACTCCTGCGTGACTCCACCCAAAAGAAAAAGAGCGGAGTTTACTAGATTGACTCTCCGATCGGCAGGCCCGTTTAGCTTGCTCAAGCGTGGGCAGTGCCAGCTTGCGAAGAGCCTGCTCTTCGCCTTCGAGGAGAATTGGCTTTCCCTGAGTACGACTGAAATACGACAGTTCAGTACGACTGAACTGAGGCCTCAGTGATCGCTTGGAAGGAAGTCCGATTGATTTCAGTGGGTTTGAGGGGTTTTAGTCTTTGGAACCACGTTTGGAGCCAGGCGTGGCAGGATCCCTGGAGGCTCTACAGAGCAACGCTTCTGAGGCTCGCGCTGCAAGTTTAAGAGGACACGCTTCCCCTAAGTGCACAGGATGGCAGCATAATTTGAGAGTAAATAACACCACTCAAATAAACTGGATGGATTTCCCGAATGAAACGGATTACGATTGTGCTGCTACTTGACCGTGCCTTCCGATTCCTTGCACGTTGAATCAGAATTCAGTCCCGCTGCGTCCAATGGAGCCAAACGAAATAGAGCACGTGAGATGACACGATGTTAGTTATCCCTCCTTTCCTCCAGGAGCTCATCAGTGCCTTGATCCTCAGAGCAACTTTGTGGGTTAAGTTAGCCGGAGAGAAGGTGACAGGCCCGAAGTCAACGTCACGGATGGCTGAAGCTTAGTCCCGGGATCTCCACCGGGTCAGGGCACGACACTGGCGTTGCCTGTGTCTAATCACAGCAGCGAATGTTCACAGCTCTCGACCTACGCACAGCAGCGTGCGGTGCGGGTGGGTTAGGTGAGGCCAGAATTACCCAACCGTAGTTCTTTAAAAAGTGCCCCCAGGGCTGCTACAGTGGCTGTGATCCTGCAAACAAATTACAGCCCGCAGGCTCCAGCTGCTCAAGGTGCATGGGTTGTAATTGCGTGATTACAGCAGTGGTGGCACTTTTCAAAGAGCTCCGGTAGGGCAGTTCTGTCTCACCTGACACACCCCCACAGCACGTCGCTGACCTACACAGAACTCTTCTTCCAACGTGTGGAAAGCGATCCAATCACACACACACACACACACCTCCTTCTATTCAACCCGGTAAAACGTGAGTGTCTTTAAACAGTAATTCACAATATTAGGAAAGTTTAAAGAAGAACTAAACCGGCAGGCTTTCCTCCTTTCATAAAATAGATCGTTTTTTCAAGTCTGGTGCAGAAGAGTGTCATCCAGAAACCGATTGAATCGCTATGTTTGACCTAAGCAGAATACGAGTCACAGATTTGTTTTCTTTTAACTGGATTTATAGACCCCCTCTTGAGCTGGGTTCCGTCCACCTGTATACGGGAGGCATAAAATGCTTCCAGTATTGGCCATTTATTCATGACAGACAATGAACATAATGTGCAGCTTAATTTCTGCTCAGATGTTTCCTCCACTAAGAAAAGACTTGTTTTGTTGGAGGTGAAGCAGATAGGACGGTAATTTATGCCCTGCTGTTTCGATGTCTCCAGTATAATTTCTAATTTAAATAACCAAATGGATTTTACAGGGTTTTTTTTTCATTTTCATCTTCTGTGCGTCTGTGTCGTCGTCATCCCTTTCACTAAAAATCCCCATCACTCCAGTCCAGAGGTGGAGGAACACATTTCTGATTTTACAAGCATAGCATGAAATTTTTATCACTGAGACGACCAGTCAGAGTGCAGTAAAGCAGCTGCCATTGATAAAGCTTTGCTAATTGGCCCTGATCTCCCTTTCGTAATAAAAGACAGTATTGACTGCTTCATCCAATGAGGCCCAAGAGAACGTCCCAAAGTTCTACCTGCAGACCTACAGTGTTTTAGCGTATGCCTTTAATGGGAAAGTTACACACCTGTAGTTGGCAGATGTCCCAAAATTTCAGTGCTTCCATGAAGCCATCAATATATTAAATCCTAAACGCTTTTACCTAGACGCTCCCGTTGTTTTGAAATTCAAGTTACTAGTAGCTCTCCTTGCTGTAATGTAACGGATACAAGTTGAAAACGGGAAAACTGCGACTCCAAACCATATGCTTGGAAAACTAGCTCCCATGATGCAACGGAACTGGCTGCCAAATGAATGCCTTCCGGATCAGACTAGAAGTTGCTGATCTGGAAATGTCAAGACTCCACCGCTGACGGATACAGCAAGCTTCGTTACGATGAACCTTTGCAAGCTTAATTACGGTGGACCTAGTCCAAGCTGTAAAGTGAGATGGGCCCGAGGTCACGCCAAGCCTGTCTAGGACCGTGTGGACTCTCTGGAAGTACCAGAAATTTCAGGTGGTTTGGAGGTGGCTTATCCTGGGTGGTTACTCCATGGTGAAGCAAGAATATTCTACACGTGGTCGGAAACATTTTCATCTAGTGGCCCAGAGCTGTCCAGTCCTGGCTTTAATCACAACTTCCCGATTACCGATCCTTGTGGAGGACCTAGTTCAAATAGCTCGGACTGCACACTTTGAATCATAGAAGGAAAGCCGAGAATAATGTCTTTTTTTTCTATGCAGTGCTATTGCTGTTAAGAGAGAAATGTTGAAAGAAAAACAAGGAAGGCTCACTTTCTAATACGCAAAATGGAAACGAGTCCATGAGTCCAAGGGAAATGTTGTTGCTTACCGCTTTCTAATACCAAATGGACCAGAAAGGCTTTAAACTGGGAGTTTCTCTTAGCCTATAATGGACGATTCCTCCATTCCTTGGTGCTCTTTCACTGTCTTCAGAGGACCACTCACAGCACAAGCCTATACATGTCTACTCAGAAGTAAGTCTCGTTGAGTTCACTAGTACTTACTTCCAGGTAAGTGGGTATAGGAATGCAGCCTAGCAGTGCAAGCCTAGACACGTCTACTCAAAAGTATGTTCTGTTGTGCTCAGTGGTGCTAACTCCCGGGAAAGCGTTTACAGGATTGCAGCCTAAGTATTGGAAATTTGGCTGCTTAAAACACAACACTTACAGAAAAGGTGCCTTTGCAGTGTTAAAGAATTACGTGTAATTTAAAAGTTCGATATTCCCGAGTGGAGCGGCTGTAGAGGATTTTACAGACACACAACAGTGCGGTGCAGGTGTGGCAGGTGAAGCAGAATCCCATCATTCTTTGTAAAGTGCCTCCACTGCTGCTGCTGCAGCGGCTATGATCCTGCAAACACAACCAGCAGGATCCAGTTGCTCAAAGCCCATGGGGTGAAGGTGTTTGCATGATCATAGCAGTTGTATCATAGTTTAGTACTTTTCAGAGGACTCCGGTAGGGCAGTTCTGCCACACCCGCACCGCACGTCCCTCACACACACACACGAACCTGTTGTCATTTTATATAAACGCCCCCCTCTCACATTTTCACTGAAGCCTAGTTTAAATCCTGCGTTTAAAATAATTGGCTTCCTCTTTTGTTTGCCCGGTAGCGCCAAATCAAGTCGAATTACCTTTAGAGAAGGGGAAAGAGAGAGACCATCTAATGTAAAATAATTGCCTAATTTGTACCTATTACTTCAACATCGGTAAGATGCAACTATCTGGTTAACTTTATTACCGGAAGATTCACAGATCATCTTTATAGAGGTTCAGTTTGGTTTGCTTTTAAATTAAAGAATAACTGATTTAATCTGTAAGGGTTGTGATGGAGGGGGACACACCACCCAGCCTTCTCCTGGCACTGGCTGAACATCATCAGGCCTTGCTTTAATTAACTTTTCTTGGAAGGGGAGAGAGCGAAGCGCTGGTGTTTCTCGAAGCTCTGAAGAAGTAACAGAATGACTGGCTAGTATAGAGATAATTGTCGAGTAGGTTTGCCAAAAGTAGGGATACAGAAGAAGGCTCCGTGGTGTCTTTCTCAGGATCCCAGATTTCTAGATATGTGGCCACGAGCCAGTCAAAACTCAGCACATGCGCAGAGCAATCCAGTTACTCGGAAGTAAGCTCCCCTTTGATCAGGAACGTGCCCTGCGTCCCAGGAAAGTCTGCACAGGACGGCGGCCTATTCAGGAGACTATGGATAGAATGCTATTCCATCCGGATCATTACTAGGATCTCCAGAAAAATGTTGGTCCATAATTGGAGAGTCTAAATTCCAGAATTCTTTCTGTTGAACCAAAATCCAGGTGTAAAGATCGTGGCTGAGATGGCTTAGGTCAAGCTAGAGAAACACTCGATTCTTACTATTAGCTTCTCGGGCGTTTAAGAATAATTTGAAAATCAATGACTAATGAAGCAGTTTCACCAGTGGGACTCAAGGGAATCCGCGCCAGAGTGAAAACCAAACTGAGTGCACCGCAGTAGCAGCACCAGAAACGAAGGCACCGAAGGGGCAAATCATGCCTGTGAGAAAAGTGCCTTTTTCCCCAGGGCTCCAAGGCGGCAGGTGACCAGGTACAACAGAAGACGGGATGCCCAAACCTTTGTATAGAAGAGGGAACTTTGGCACATACAGCTCAACCTGCAAGGGCTTAAAAAGCTGCACCTGCCCAAATTTCCTCCTCCAAATAATGGATAACGTATCTAGGATTGCCAGATACAAACGGGGACAGAGTGCCTACACCTTTTAACCATTGTATAGAAGAGGGAATTTGGGCAGGTGCCGCTTTTGAAACCCTTCCACGTTGAGCTTGTTGTTGTTGTTGTTGTTGTTGTTCAGTCGCTAAGTCGTGTCCGACTCTTCGCGACCCCATGGACCACAGCACGCCAGGCCTCCCTGTCCTCCACTAGCTTCCTGAGTTCGCCCAATTTCATATTCATTGCTTCGGTGACACTATCTAACCATCTCATCCTCTGTCGCCCCCTTCTCCTTTTGCCTTCAATCTTTCCCAGCATGAGGGTCTTTTCTAAAGAGTCCTCTCTTCTCATCAGGTGGCCAAAGTATTGGAGCTTCAGCTTCAGCATTTGTCCTTCCAGGGAGCAATCAGGCTTGACCTCCTGGAGAATTGACTGATTGGATCTCTTTGCAGTCCAGGGGACTCTCAAGAGTCTTCTCCAACACCATAATTCAAAAGCATCGATTCTTCGACGCTCTGCCTTTCTTATGGTCCAGCTCTCACAGCCATACATGGCTACTGGGAAAACCATCGCTTTGACTATGTGAACCTTTGTTGGCAGGGTGATGTCTCGGCTTTTGATTAAGCTATCTAGGTTCACCATAGCTTTCTTCCCAAGAAGTAAACGTCTTTTAATTTCATGGCTGCAGTCACCATCTGCGGTGATCTTGGAGCCCAGGAAAATAAAGTCTGTCACTGCTTCCATTTCTTCCCCTTCTATTTGCCAGGAAGTGATGGGAGTGGTTGCCATGATCTTAGTCTTTTTAATGTTGAGCTTCAAACCAATTTTGGCACTTTCCTTTTTCACCCTCATCAAAAGGTTCTTTAGGTCTTCCTCACTTTCTGCCAGTAGAGTGGTATCGTCTGCATATCTGAGGTTGTTGATGTTTCTCCCAGCAATCTTGATTCCAGCTTGTGAGTCATCCAGCCCTGCCTTCCTCATGATGTACTCTGCGTATAAGTTAAATAAGCAGGGTGACAATATACAGCCTTGTCGTACTCCTTTCCCAATTTTAAACCAGTCGGTTGTTCCATGTCCAGTTCTAACGGTTGCTTCCTGACCCGCATAAAGGTTTCTCAGAAGGCAGATCAGGTGGTCTGGAACTCCCATCTCTTCAAGAACTTGCCACAGTTTGTTGTGATCCACACAATCAAAGGCTTTAGCATAATCAATGAAGCAGAGGTAGATGTTTTTCTGGAACTCTCTGGCTTTCTCCATGATCCAGCGAAGGTTGGCAATTTGATCTCTAGTTCCTCTGCCTCTTCGGAAACCAGCTTGTACATCTGGTAGTTCTCGATTCACATACTGCTGAAGCCGAGCTTGTAGGATTTGGAGCATGACCTTGCTAGCATGTGAAACGAGTGCAATGGTGCGGTAATTCGAGCAATCTTTGGCATTGCCCTTCTTTGGGATTGGAATGTAAACTGATCTTTTCCAGTCTTGTGGCCACTGTTGGGTTTTCCAAATTTGCTGGCATATGGAGAGCAGCACTTGGACAGCATCATCTTTTAAGATTTTGAGTAATTCCGCTGGAATGCTGTCACCTCCACTAGCTTTGTTGTTAGTGAGGCTTTCTAAAGCCCACTTGACTTCACTCTCCAGGATGTCAGGTTCGAGCTCAGTGACTGTACCACTGTGGTTATCAGGAACATTTAGATCGGCCTTATAGAGTTCCTCTGTGTATTCTTGCCACCTCTTCTGAATCTCATCTGCTTCTGTTAGGTCCTTGCCATTTTTGTCCTTTATTGTGCCTACCTTAGCATGAAATTGTCCTTTGACATCTCCAATTTTCTTGAAAAGATCTCTAGACCTCCCCATTCTGTTGTTTTCCTCTATTTCTTTGCATTGCTCATTTAGAAAGGCCTTCCTATCTCTCCTTGCTGTTCTCTGGAAATCTGCATTCAGTTGGCTATATCTTTTCCTTTCTCCCTTGCTTTTGGCTTCTCTCCTTTCCTCAGCTATTTGTAAAGCCTCGTCAGACAGCCACTTTGCCTTCTTGCATTTCTTCCTCTTTGGGATGGTTTTAGTTGCTGCCTCCTGTACAATGTTACAGACCTCCGTCCAAAGTTCTTCAGGCACTCTGTCTACCAAATCTAAGCCCCTAAATCTATTTGTCACCTCCACTGTATATTCGTAGGGGATCTGATTTAGGTCATACATGGAGGGCCTAGCGGTTTTCCCTACTTTTTTCAGTTTAAGCCTGAATTTGGCAAGAAGAAGACGTTGAAGAAGAAGAAGACGTTGAGCTGCACTTGCCCAAATTCCTTCTTCTATACCAGTTAGAGGCATCCTGTCCTCCATTGGATCTGGCCACCCTACTCTAAGCGGGTGGGACCGGGACAAACACGCAGGCTCCGGCTGTGCGAATTTTGTAGCAAACCTTCCTGGAGGGCAACTTTCCACAGTCTTTCCACTCAGCCAGCCCGGCCCTGCGGATGTCTTCTCAGAAGTAAGTCCATAGGGCTGACTCCCAAGGAAGCGGGCCTAGGATTGCAGCCTGCGCCAAGAGCCACACACGTGGACGGCGCTATATTGTTCCGATTCTTTCCCGATGCCTTCTCCTCCCTTCCTTCCCCCTACTTCCCTTTCCCCTCAACGACGTCAATCTTTACAGTTCCTTTCAAAGAGGAGTGTTCCAGCCCAGCGGGTGTGCGGCTGCTGCTGCCGCCGCCACGTGCCTCCCCCGCCCCCCGACTTCCATTCAAGTCAAGGGGACCCTTTCATTTCGCCTCTGGCTTCTTCCGCTGTTGCCGTCACGAAGTGCCGAGATAACTAACAGTGAGTGGGAAGAAAAGGAAGCCTCTTCCCGCGGGGTGAGCTGAGTCATCGTGACAGGCGAAGACAGGATAACGAGGGCTGCTCGGGGGGCTTTGTTCCCCTCCCGTCTTTCCCTCGCACGGACAAGGACGACGCACAAGTTGACTCAGAAGGGCCAAACCTCTGTTTTACTCCCCTTTCCTAAATAACAGCAGGGGACGGTTCGGTTCGGACTGGGGTCGCCGCTTGTGGCGGACTGGGCTCGAATCCTTTGCGCCAGCTCCGATCCGCGTTGGGGTCAGCCAAATGCCCTGGAAGGCAACTTTCCACGGGCGCCGACGAATTCTATGAATTTCGACTTCACGACAAGGCCCACCGAGCTCAGAAGGATTTGCTTCCAGGAGATCAGGCTGCGGGAAGTCGTGGTTCAAAGCTAAAATTGTTCCAAATTAAAATCATTCTATACAGAATGAGAGCGCAATCCTAACCTGGAGTTAGGCCGGCACAAGGGCCATCGTAAAGTGCGTTTGGACCACTCCTGGACTCAGGAAGGATGGCGCACGTTGTCTGTGTGCTTGACTCCGAGAGTGGTCCAAATATACTTTTCAGCCAAACATTGCTGGCCAACTGTGACGGGCTAACTCCAGGTTAGGATTGCCCCTGAGACTGTCCCTATATGATCGCTTTCATTTCCGATGTATTTATTGCGTTTACGTTATTTGACATGTTTCTTATATTCATATCCACCTTTTTCCAAAGAGCTCAGGATCGCGTACATTTATCTTCTTATCTACACCATCTTCACAGCAGCCCTGCGAGGTAGGCTAGTCTCAGAAGGAGACCGCTCACTGAACTTCAGGCTTAGCGGACGTGTGAAACTGGGTCGCTCGAGTCCTAGTTCCGCTACAGCTCTCTGGCTCTGAGTTCTAAGTGCCTGGTTTAAGATTTCACCTTGAGGAGTGAAATGTGAATAAACGAATGCGGGGAAAACAACTTGGGGTGTGTTTGTTTGTTTGTTTGTTTGTTTGTTTGTTTGTTTGTTTGTTTGTTTGTTTGTTTGTTCCCAATCAACTGGATCGCTCAGTGTGGGATGATGTGACTGGAATGAAACTTCCCCCCTGCACAGATTGGGGTGCTGCCATGGAAGGCAGTGACATCGTAGGGCATCTGTTACCATGACAACCATAAGCAAATCAGACCGGCTGGATTGCTTTGATGAGTTGGAAGCACGACCCCCCCCCCTCTCCAATCCTAGAAACACTTATTTGGAAGGCAGGCCCATTGAACAAAGTAGGTCTTCCTTCTGAGTAAGCTTACATAGGATTGGGCTATACGTCACTGCTCACGTCCAAATCTACTTCCTCAACGTGGGAAAAAAACCATAGTTTGAAATCGATTTGAAGAGATTGATCGGTAATGAAATTCCCCAGCGGGGTGACCAAGGCTTCCGGAGCCCTACCTTTCTGGTTTTGACAATAAACCCCACTGGGCGGTTTTGTTTGGAGTGGTCGCTGCTTTAGTCCGAGCAGGAAAAGCAACAACGAGTCTTGGAGACCTTATTTTATTTTTTACATTTGTATACCTCTTTCAACCATGAAAATGATATGGCGAACCGTCTCAGAGGTACATCGCCATATCAGAATCAGGGTGCAATCCTAACCTGGAATTAGACCAGCATAGGTTGGCCGGCATAAGGGACACCATAAAGTATGTTCGGACCACTCTTGGAATCAGAGTGGCCAGCACACAGACGCCACTATTCTCCCTGACTCAGAGAGTGGTCCAAACACGCTTTATGGTGGCCCTTGTGTTGGCCATACTTTGCTGGCCTAAGAGTGCCAGCCTAACTCCAGGTTAGGACTGCGCTCTCAGATGGATAGAGGGATGAGCTCATTGCACTCATAGGGTGCTGTCCATGGTACCAGCGATGGCATCTGAAACTCCATCTTGATTCGGTTTCACGAATGGCACTGGTGGCAAGGTGACGGGTGGGAGTTCTCAAGGGCAGGATGTGTGTTTTTTCCCCCCCAGAATCCAGTCCAAGATGTGGCCCTTCTGCCGCAACTGGTGCAACTGCTGGGAATAGAAGGCACTGAAAAAGTCCTCTCTCCAGCCTTCTTGCGGATGCTGGTGGTAGCAAAGGTCGGTGTGGGGGAGGCGATATTTAAGCGCTAAACTGTAAGGATCAACATATCTATTGTAGAATAAGTTTAATTAATATCTATGAAATGTCCTAGTAAGTAAGGAGAACGTCCTATGCATACTAACCTGGAGTCAGGCTCACTGAACACCACTGCAGAACCTAAAAGGTGAGGTTTCAGATTTTCCCGCCGGGATGTCACGCCACCGGATCTGGAAATTCTTGCCCCAAATGCCGAAGAGGAGAGGTGGACTAACAGCATGCACCCTGATGTGCTGTGTATGGGCGCAATCCTAACCAGCTTTCCAGCTCTGACGTAAGGGGACAATCACTCCCTTACCTTGAGGAGACCTCTGTGACTGCCCTCCAATTGCAAGATGCAGCATATGCCCCATTGGCAGCACTATGTCAGTGCTGGGAAGTTGGTTAGGATTGCACCCTCAGCCCTGTGTCTCTTGGGAGTGACAAGAGGTGGTGACCATGGTGACCATGATACCAGCTTCTAGGACGGAGCCTTGGCTAACACGTAGTTGCCAAAGAAACCTTCTGTAGTGATTTTTGGTGGCGGTGTGCTAGGGGGCGGGGCTGGAGGTGACTGCTTTGTTGGTCGGCATTCCAAAGACGGACAGCCTTTGACTTGGTTGTGATGGCTACCTGAAGGCAGCCTAACAGCAGCCAAGATTTGAGACTCCTCCAACTCGTCTCTCTCTGCCTGCAGCCCTTTCAATTTAGTTTGTGGGGAGGGAAGTGGGGGTCGATGTATACGCGTCGAAGTTGGGTGGGCTGACTGACTGCCATAATTGCACTGACTCTTCTCCCACCCTCTCTCTCTCTCTCACACACGTGTGCCTGTCTCTTTGGGTGGCTGATTACTGGAGTGGAATATGTCCGATCGACTTAGCAGCACTAAATGACAAAAATTGCTGGCCTCTCTCTCTCTCTCTCTCTCTCTCTCTCCTTTTGCCTGACTGGCTTTGTGCAGTTGATGTCCTTTGAGCGCTCCCTCCTCCGGGCGACTCCTCTTCCCTCATAAATATTCCTCCTTCCCTGACCTCATTAGGGGAGATCCACCAGAACCCAGTCCCATTAGGAACGGCGGTGGGATCTGGCAAAGCAGCGGGCGAGGGAGCGCGAGGGGCCCGGGCACGGCGGGAGCCCGCTGGGGGGGGGGGGGTCGCCGTGGTCGCCCTTGGGCTTCGCAGCACCGTGGCCGCTTGCTGCGGTGGCTGTTCCCCTACCTCTCCCTGCACGGCGGCTTGGTCGTTGGAGCCACCATGCTGGGGAGCGAGGACAAGTCGCCTCTGACCTGTGCGCCTTGTGATAATGATGTAGGGTTCTTGCAAAGGAACAACAGCCTGGAAGACAAGAGCCGGCTGGTGAGCGCGCTCAAGGAAAGGCAGTCCTCCAAGAACCTGCCGGCCTGCGAGAACAGCGAGAAGGAGGCTCGATTCCGGCGGACTGAGACGGACTTCTCCAACCTGTATGCCCGGGGTAAAGCACTGCTCGCTCCTTCCCCCCTCCCACACTTGCACCCCACCCCCCTCCCTTTCACTTCAGTCCGTTTTCTGTGTACATCTATATACATTTATATTCCCTTCATTCACGTGTACTTGTGTGTGCATGCCTATGTGCAGGTATAAAATGCATGACGGGAGGAAGCATAACTTTTGCTAGAATAGAAATATTGCGCCCCGTTTTTTTCCATTGAGTCCTGGTTGAAATTCTGCATCCAACGATATACAGCATGATAGTATTATTCCTTAAAACCGCGATTTTAAAACCACCCCCTGCTCCATTACATAGGTAGCTACGCCACTGGCTGTTATTGCTGAGAATGTAGGAATAAATTGGGTTATTTCTCAGCCATTTTCCAAAAGCAAAGTGAATCAGAAAGGAAAAAAGCCTACTTACACCCTTGACACAAGCAAAACAATCACACAGCCCTCCCCCTTTCCAGCATCCCAACTTCCCATATTTTCAGTATGGCTGTTCTAGGTGCTTCGCGACCCACAGGTGGGTCTTGACTCACAGTTTGGAAACTTTTTGCACTCATAAATATTGGCATTAATGGGGAAAGTCCAAAACTCAGTAGCAGAGCAAGTACATTGCAGGCATAATATAAGGATTCATGTGCATCTCCAGTTAATAGGCTTTGGAGAGCCAGGGTAGACAAGTCCCATCTAGACAGACCAAATCGTCTGTATAAGAGTCTGTATAAGTCTCTTTCACTTTCATATGCTTCTATCACAGAGGTCAGAATCTCTGCATTTCCCACAAGCACAATCTGAGAGGATAGGGAAATGTCACCCATTTAGTATTCTTTAGAGCAGCAATTTTCAACCTTTTTCGTCTCACAGCTTACTGACAAGGCAGTAAAATGGTCAAGGCACACCATCAGTTTTTGGACAATTGACATGCCACATCATGCTGCCAGTGTCACATCCCCAATAGCCCTACTAATAAATGATCTTTCCCCAAACTCCCACAGCCCCCCATGGCTCACCTCATTCATGGCACGCCAATGTGCCACAGCACATTGGTCGAAAACGGGCTGCTTTAGAGCCCAATCCTGTCCAACTTTCCAATCCAGTGTGACCTTGCCAACAAGGATTGCACTGGGGGAACAGTCATGGATGCTTCCTTGAGGTATCAATTGTTCCCTAATCTCGGGGCTGCCTTGTGCCTACATCGATACTGAAAAATTGGATAGGATTGGGCCCTGAGAGTGCTTAAAGGGTGTTTAGAATTAATCCATGTTATGTGGTCTTCAGCATGCACATAGAATAAAGGTAAATATTCTGAACTAATTTGTGTGGAGCACCAGAGTGCAATCTGTTTTGAAGACTGACAGTGGCAAACAGTGGCGTTCCCAGAAGGGGGTCACAGCATTAAGTTTGTTCTGTAGAACACATTAGCCAGGAAATCTCCCTGCCACGCTTGAGCTACAAGCAGATAAACTCGATTGATGGGACGGTGCCCCCTGTCCTCCTAGCCACAGGAAGGGGCAAGCCACTAAAGGAGGTTATCTTAAATGGGGGCCTTCAGTGGGGGCCTCTTTTAATGGCAACGCCTTCGCTTTGCTTTCACAGCAGCAAATGGCTTAGCTCTGAATGCAAGGGGGTGAGACTGCTTTACACAGGCATTCAGGAGGCTGAAAAACCTAACGTTCCCTCTCCCCACAAGAATGCAATCTTGCATGGCAGTAGAGCATGAAGTAGGCAGGAGTGGCTGAATAACTCTCTGGTGGCCCCCTAACAGACTTGTTTGTTGGTCCCTTGCTCAGATTTGCTGCCAGCCAAGAATGGTGAGGAGCAGACGGTGCAGTTCCTTCTGGAGGTGGTGGACATTCTCCTGAACTATGTGAGGAAGACCTTTGACAGGTCCACCAAGGTGTTGGACTTCCACCACCCACACCAGCTCCTGGAAGGCATGGAAGGCTTCAACCTGGAGCTCTCTGACAACCCAGAGTCACTTGAGCAGATCCTTGTGGACTGCAGGGACACACTGAAATATGGAGTCAGGACAGGTGAGAGAAGAATGCCTGGGCTTTAAGCCAAACTTGAGATTGTTCTAAGGGCCTCTTGGGTCAATGGCTGTCAGGCTGTGGTCTAATGGCCCATGAGGCTGCAATCTTGCTTGGAGCGAAGCAGGTTAGAGACTGATCAGTGTCTAGATGGGGAAACTGTGTAGGAGTGCATGCAAGCTACCTTGAGTCCTATGGAAGAAGGAGGGGGTATAGATGAGTAAGTCATTTCTGCTGGTCTGCTGCTATAATGCGTTAATGAGTTTGCAAGAGCACAAACTGCCTACAACTTATCTGGGCACTGTTTCTTCTGGGTGTCCACGTGCATTGAGTCATCTTTATAGTTAAACTCTCAGTTTTTAAAAAATGCTGCTATTTAATATGAATTTCCAAGCATTGTAGAATTTCTTCTGCAGCCTGGGGTCTGATTTCTTCTGCAGCCTGGGGTCTGCAGCCTGGGGTCTGGGGACTTTGTGGGCTAGGACTGAGTATACTCAGGATGAAATTATAAAATGGCAGCGTACTCAAAGAAAATACTGGCACAAGTTTGGCAGGGCACAATCCTAACCTGAGTTAGGCTGGCACAGTTAGGCCAGCACAAGGGCTCCTGGAGCCTCCAAAATAGGTTTTTTTTAAAAAAGCGATTGAAAACCACTTCTAGTTTTCAATGAAAACCAAGACGGGATTTTCAATCTTTTTACTGTTCAAGAGGCTTGGGGAGCCCTGGAGAGACATCTGTGGGGCTCCCCACACACCCCCAGAGGCTGGTACTGATAGACGTAAGTAGAAAAAAAAACCCTCCAGCAGTGCAATCCTGGGGATCACATTGCTGAACCTCTCCTGCCCCCCTGCCCCTTAAAGGGACAGGGATAAGTGCTTCCCTGGCTGATGGGTCATGCCCCACCAGTTTGGGAACCACTGTTCTAAGACACCCCTTCAAGGCATTGTACCTGGGGCAATATATTCCTCTGACCCTTTTAGCTATGCCACTGGAAAGGCTTCGTTAACATCTAAAATGTGGGCAGGTTCATGAGGAAGTAGACAGTGCCCTAATTATTGTCCGCCCCCCCCCTTAAAAAGGAAAAGTGGTATTTTTCACACACTCTTTTTAAACAACTGAAACTGGGAGTATTTGCTCCCTAACCCCTCATCTAGTTTGAGTAATAAATTAGACTTCGGGTTGACAATCACAATTAGCTGGCTCAACTTTCCCAAACAGAAATTGACATTTTAGTCTCCTTTGTATTTCCATTCCAAACTGAGTACCTGCGATACCACAGAAGAGATAAGAAGCCATTAGGGAGCACTGTCTTTCCTGACCTGGGCTGGAAGAAGCAATGTTCACTTCCCTCATACTTCCAAAAAGAATGACATTAATCTTATATCCTGATCCCAATTGTGTTTATGTCATTCCCTCTGATTTCAATGGGTCGTATTTTCCTCAAACATGTTTAAGGCTGGGGTGCTAGTTGACTGTTAAAGATATAGTTAGTATGGGCTTACTATATTAGAGGTTTCTGGAAATGCCGCCCCTTGGCTAAACATACTCTGACTGCAATATTACGCTCACTTAAGGGTAACTTCTGTTGAACCAATGGGATGTACTTCTGATAGAAGCACCAAAGGCGGGAGCAAGAGATTCTCCTATCCCATATTTCTGATCACACATTCCTCTGAAGCATAATTATTTCTAGTTATTATGAGATACAGGCAGTGATGTCATTCAGGGGGAACAGACCAGAACGGGCATTCCGGATCCTAATGGGCTCCGTTCCGGGTTTGTTTGTTTGTTTCCAACATTTGAATGTGCCTCGCCTCGGCCGACAAGTGCCAATCAAAAGTGAGTTCCTGTTCCTAAATCATTTGAATGACACCACTGGATACAGGCATGCTCTGGGGTATCCATTGGGGTTCCGTTCTGGACCCCACTGTGGATACATGAAACCGTGGATACTGTGACACTTTTTTAAAGATAGAGGTACATCCGTGGTTTTGATGCAACATGGTAAGAACCTAAGAAGATCCCTGCTGGATCAGGCCAAGGTCCCATTTAGTCCAGCTTCCTGTATCTCACAGTGACCCACCAGACGCCTCAAGGAGCACACAAGACACCACGATGCCAGCATCCTGTTGCCACTCCCTTGCACCTGACATTCTGAAGTAGCCTGCTTCTAGCGCAAGGAGGTTGCATCACTCATCATGGCCTGTAGCCCACAATGGACATTTTTTTACCATGTTTAATGTTCCCCTGCCTTTTTCATAGGTGTTCCACTATCCATGGATAACTGAAACCGTGGATACTGAATCAGTGGATACTGGAGCACATCTGTATTAATAAATGTAGTGGCACCAAATTCCCTTGGTGTTTTGTTTTTGTGCAGCATAGTCTTGAATATGCCCAAAAGTAGGATTTTGACATTACTGGGAACCTTGCTTCTAGTTCCCCACTGAAACCTGCCCTGGCTCCCCTATTTCCAGGTGAAAACATTTAGATACATCAGGCTACATGCCTTGCTTGCTATCGGAAACCACCCAAAGAGACTCTTGCCTGATTGGCCACATTAGGTGGGCCTTTGGCAGTTCAGTTTGTCACTCAAATGGGTATTTTGCAGCATTGTGTGTCAAGGGCCCAGACACATACATCTTAAAAGTCGTAATCTCTTTCACTTGGTGAAATGCAAGCCACTTGTATTTCGGGGGAACAATATCATTAGGTAAATGAGGGCATAAATGACCATGAATTTGCAGTTTTTCTTCTTTATGTTCTGAAGACATTTATTGCCCAAAAAAAGAAGGAAAGAAAAGGGGGGACTTGGCGCCTGAACGTTCAGACAGTCTCATTACTACTTGCAACCCTACCGATAACTCGTTACACAAGGGAGGTCCCTTACTTCTAGGCCGTTTCTGAGTAAGATATCAAATATAATTTCCTTCATAATTCCCCTTTGTATTTTTTCATGACTGGTAGTAGTCCCAGGCCAAATTGTCTCTAAAAGACCTTTTATTTTCAAATTCTATAGTTCTCGAAATTGAAATTACTGGGCATAAACTCTGGGCATAAACTCAGTTTCCACAAAACACTTCAAGGATCTCAACAGTAATGGGACAGATCCCTTCTAGTCTGTCATAGGGCATAATAACCCTAACTGACTTTCCAGCACTGACATAGCTGTGCCAATGGGGCCTGTCTGCATTCTGCAGTGGAGTAGTAGTCACGGAGGCCTCCTCAAGGTAAGGGAATGTTTGTTCTCTTACCTCGGAGCACTTACCCTGGTGCTAGAAAGTTGGTTGTGCCCATAGTTTCAGTTCTACACAGGCACAAGATGCCAAATGCTCATTCAACAAGATGCTCCTTCAACTGGGTGCCAGAACTAGCCATTGATAGGCTTTAAATTAATATTTTTTTCAAGTCTTTTAGGCTGGCAGCACAGTGAGTGAGTGAGTGAGTGAGTGAGTGAGTGAGTGAGTGAGTGAGTGAGACAGACTTGCAATTCCCAGACTTGGGCATTTGCTTCGGCATGGGAAAGGCAGGGTATAAATTCTTCAAAACAAAAAATACAAATAAAATTCCAAGACTTATGTTGACATTTCTTATCCCTTCTACTCCCCGCTTCTGCCACACTTATGTCTGGATGGTCACATGGGATAAATGAACAATTATTATCTACAATAGATAAGAATCAAATCTCCATATTCAGCAACAGTACCTCCAGTTACCAAATAGTGGGGGCACAATTGGGGAGAGCTCTTTCTATTATCATGTCCTGCCAGTGAACTTCCAGAGACTTCCGACTGGCCACTGTGCTTAGAGATCAACTATAGAATGTTGAACTAGATGGACCTTTGGTCTGGCACACCAAGGCATTTCCAATGACTTTATCTGTTTCAGTGTATGGAGGCATGTGCGCATTAACCTTTGGAGTGAGTGGATGTGGGTTGCTCCATAAAGAAATGTGTCTTGGGAAAGAAGGTTAGATGTGCTTTTCTAGGGCTTGCCCCAAACTTCCAGTGTCTGAGGTACTGGGCCAAACCTCTAACCTCTTTTTACCTATCAGCACACCAGATGCCACAGCCACTGATCCTTCTCCTCCTCTAGACTAGACTAGACTACTACTACTACTACTACTACTACTACTACTACTACTACTACTAGGGTTAGAAAGAAAAAAGAAACAGTGGAACAGGAAGTGTGGAGGAAAGGTGAATGGTGGTCTAGAGCATCTTTGATGCTCTAGCCGCCGCTCTCCTTACTTCCTTCACATTTCCTCCTCCGCTTTGTTTCTCTCTTTTCAAATCAAGAAATTAGGACGTCTAGGCTGGTAGGTGGACAGGGGCAGGCTGCCATGGTCTGTCTGCCACCTGAAGTGACCACTTCAGATGGACTTACGGATGTGCCAGCCCAGTACTTCTCAGTCCTGAGATGTGCATGCTGTCTATTACAGTATCTCTTCAATCTGTGAAAAGCTTTTGAAAATAAAGACTAGGCAAGAAGATGTTTTTAGCTGCTTACCATTTCATTTGTTTGTTTTGTTTTGGGTTCCGGTTATCTGGAAAAGCTCTCTGCACCTGTTTTCACAATGGGGTTCAGTCCAAATTCCTGCTAATAGGGATGAGCTGATTTTGATACAAGCTTGGGGATACCAACAGAGGAGAATGTTGTACCCATTGGGGGGAAAAACATCTTGTTTTCACTGATGTGGTGGAAAAAATATTACAGAGATTGGTCTTAGGAGGCCTTCCCCAAAAAATTTTTGGATGTAGATCAAGCCTAATGGGAGTCCTAATATGACTTGACAGTGTTCTTTTGGGCTGCCAGGCACTGAACTTCACGGGTTTTACGCCCTGTGTCAGAACAAACCATTGAACTGTCAGCAGGGTTTTTGCACGAAATACATTTTCTCTCTTAGGGCCATGTGGAGTTAAGTTGTTGGTCTGTCTCAAAATCTTGCAGAAGTTTACTTGAAAAAGGCCACCAGTTAACAATGAAACAGACTTTTAAAACAGGCCATTTGCCTTCACATTTTCCTGATTAAAAGACATTCTAGCTGAAGGGTAGTGGCTATTTGACTCTGGGTCTTTCTACACAATCAGTTTAAAATGCACACAAGTTGTGGCACATTTTTTTTGGACATGGCCGATGTGTCTTCCCTCAAGGTTGTGTTTCCTTTTTCAAGCACTTGATGCTGTGTTTTCTACAAGGAGAAAATGCCACTTCCTCCAACAGATAAGCTGGTTTATCTGTTGGTGCTATTGTGATTGCCATCTTGCAAGCTGATAATGTGGTTGTGTGTGCATGATGTGCATCTATTTGATATTCTCTTTGGGCTGTTCCCTATTGGTTGGTCTGAAAAGACCTCGATTCAAATTCCTGTTCAGCCATGACACTCACTGATTGATCTTTCAGCCAGTCACTATTTCCTAGCCTAACCGATCTGACAGGATTGTTGTAATAATAAAATGGGGAGTGGGAGAAACTTACACCTGTCACATGGTGACTACTAGATTAAGAATGCAATCCTAACCTGGAGTTAGGCCGGCACAGTTAAACCAGCAAAGTTTGGCCAGCACAAGGGCCACCATAAAGTATTATATGTCCGGCCCACTTTCGGAGTCAGAGGCCAGCACACAGATGTGCACATCCTCCTTGACTCTGAGAGAGGTCCAAACATGCTTTATGGTGGCCCTTGTGCCGGCCAAACTTTGCTGGCTTAACTGAGCCGGCCTAACTCCAGGCTAGGATTGTGCCCTAAAACATTCTTCAAAAAAATAATATAATATTATAATTAAAATACTCCTAGATCTGCAATCTGAACAGATCATGCAAAGTCCTAGAGCAGCTTCTACTGCTTTGTGATTCATTATCTATATAATAGTACTTGGTGATGCCTGGGGAAAATGTGTACCGTGAGCACCCAAGTCAACATGGCTTAATCATGAGTTATTTTTTCCACTCATATAAATGAGAGCAAATGCTAAAAATGCATTTTCTGAATGCTTATTGCAAATTTATCTGTGGAGGAACTGATTATGCATGGAGTTAAACATTCCTTTCACCTTTCTCCCTACCTAAGTTATAGGCTTATCTCTGCAGTGTATGAGTAAAATAAGCAAAGGAATTTCTAATCTGAATGTATCAATCATGTAGCAGATCTTAGAATATAAGGTTCCTTGGACTGCAGATAAAATAATATAAAACCTCAGAGAAATTGAATTAGGGAGAGAATTTTTAATTGATTTTCTTCATTTTTCTAGGCCATCCTCGTTTTTTCAACCAGCTTTCCACGGGACTAGATATCATTGGCTTGGCTGGGGAATGGCTGACATCGACTGCTAATACGAACATGTAAGCATCCCCTTATTTTTCTCTTTGCTATATGCTGGGAATCAAAGCCTGTCTTCCTGCTTGGCAGGCAGTGATATAATGATATGTTCAGCTACGCATGTCTCTCTACTGCCGGAGAGGTGGTCGGGGGCAGGATTCGGAGTTGGCTGGTTGGAATGCCAATGTTAAAAAGCTGAAATTGTTACTTTAAGCCAGCAAGGGACATTTGTCTTTTGTCCTAGTGAACCTCCCTTAAGAACAAATTGTTGGATATCATTTAAGTGTGCCAAAAAAACAAAACAAACCAGAATTAGTTGACTGTGTTTACTTTCTTCCTCTTGAGACTGGGGACTGCTGTTAGCTGCATAATTAAAGATGTCCTGTATATGAATCAATTGGGGTTTTATGGCACAGGACCAGCGAAGCCATATTGGACCAGACACTGGAGAAAATGCAGTAGGAACATGCTTTCCCCATTGTGTGACAACATATGGGAAGCTAGCACATATTGCAGGAAGATGGGGAAGGAGAGATGAAAAGGGAGAACCAGCAGACCAAAATCTCTCCAAGAAATAAAAGATTTACCCAATGGATTGCTAGACCTACTTCTCAGCCCTACAACTGGAGATGAAAAAGTCCACATAGTTCACACATTAGAAAGAGCAGATTAGCAGCCATCTCCTAACTCAGTGGCCTTCAACATTTTTCATGCCAACCCAAATAAATACTGGAACCCATTGTTGATCCCACCTTGCTTTTGGGACCCTATCTGCCCACCTCCACCCCCACCCACTGCTGCCCATTTGCCACCCTGTTTCACCCTCCTAGCATGTTCACTGTAGCCAAATATTCTTGTTAAGAGATAGCAGAAAATGTTATCATGAAGCCAGGCACTAGTGACACCTATTTTAGCCCAAGTGCTATGAACGTGAGCAGGACTGGGACGCAATCTCCTGGTACCTGAAGGGGTACACCAGATGTCTCCCCCTTTACCTGGTGGTGCTCTAGTCTTCAACCTTTTCAACCACACAACTGAGTCTGGGTGACCCCGTTGGGGTCTTCACTCCATGGTTGGAGAACACTGTCCTAACTCACTCAGAAACCTCCTGGAGGTATCAGGAAAGACCAGCCCACCTCTAGCCATGGTTCCTTAGCGATGTCCATCCCTCACATTAAGAATCTGAACTCCAAAGCTTATTCTCACTAGCACACACCGACACCTGTCCACTTGCCCTATTGCTCAAGCTTGATCTCTGTCTATCTTGGTAGTTGGCTTGTGTTTGTAGGGCTTGTGTGTCTGTGAGGATGTCCTTTTGGTAAATATTTCTTTTTAGAATTCCCCTGTCAGAAGCTAGAAACCTTGGGATCAGAAAGTAAACGCATCTGCAATTGTGAAATTAGTTTAAAATAGCATTGCTGGCATATCCCCCTCTTGGAACAGCAAAACACTCCTGACAGTAGAGCTACTCTAGAGGAGAAAGAGTTACAGCTAAAGCCACAAGATTCTCCTGCTGCTTCCATTGTAATTGATGCCAAAAGAAAAAAGAAAAAAAGCATTGAATGAGATCAGGACTGGAATTTTATTTTGATAGCCTGCTGTCATAGGAGCAGTTTGTAAATTGCTCTCCGTTCATGCAGAATGGATTAAGAACCATAAAATGGAAAAATAATATCCACAGCTAAGGCACTACTCTTATTGTCATGCTTTGAAATAGTATAAAGAAGGACTGGGTGGAAAATTACATCTGTAACCAGCGTAAGATTTCATAATTTATAAAGTACCATCATCATGTTTATTATTGGCACTAGACTGTGGGAAAAGCTGAAATGAAGTTCAAGGTGATCCTTGGCATCAATGGGCAACAGAAATGACCACTCTTCCCTTCCCCACAAGCAGGGTGGAAAGCAAGTGTGAGAAAAGCCTTTGGGCGGTTTGAAATTGTGTATTGATTAGCATGGGCTTCAGAAAGTGTGATACGAAAGGAGTCCAAATGCTCCAGCGGTCAAAAGTCAGGTTTCTATTTCAGAATGCTGTTAGATATGTGGAATGGCTACATTCATAAGCAGCTGACAATATCGGGGAGAAAACAAGTTTCTTGAGGACAAGGGGACAGCAACCCGTAATGGAGTTCACCAAAGGTTACACAAGGCTGGTCCTGTTTCTTGCATCATTCATTGACAAGGCTTTGTGAAGCAGGGATGGTTATTAATTAGCCTTGTGAATTGCTGTATGTGCTTATCCAATGACTTGAGCAAAATGACAGGTTGCTAAACCAGTGGTTCTCAAATGTTTTAGCACCGGGATCCACTTTTTAGAATCTGTCCAGGACTCCCTGGAAGTGATGTCATGGCTGGAAGTGCCATCATTGTGATGCCAGAGCCTGCTGCTTTCCTGAGAACGTTGGGTTATTTCTCAGTGATTTTCCAATAGCAAAGAGAGTCAGAAAGAGAAAAGCTTATTTACAACCTTGACATAGCCTTCCCATTTCCAGAGTCCTATCTTTCCCATATTGTCAATGATGGCTGCGCTAGGTGCTATGCAACCCAGCTGAAATTGGCTCGCCACCCACTGCTGGGTTCAACCCACAGTTTGGGAACCACTGTGCTAAACACATGTTTGACTTGTCAAAAACCACTCTAGGGGAAAGCTGCACAATCATCAGCTTCAATGTATCCAGGGCATCCCTCCTTGTGTCTTTTCCATCCAATACTGCTACTAAAAGCAACAAAGCACTATTGTTTGTTCTTCAGCAAGGTTAATTGCAATCAAAGTTATTTAAGAAAACACTGTATACATGAGGCATCACCCAGCCAATGTAAGCACTTTGCATTTTGAAGGAAGAGTTTAGCAAGGGGGTCACTTTGTGCCATCAAATCTGCCAAGATCTAAAACGGCTCAAATTGACCTAGGTCATTATTTTTAGTATAATTTTATTACCCCTTTGGAATCTGGGTGCTTTGCATTGTGCCACTAAAGCTACATGTAGTCATTTACCCCAGTACAAATTTTTGTTTTTGTTTTATAATATCCTACTTTGTCTTGTCCAAAGATAAACCAAAGTGGCTAACAAGTGGCAGAGCTTCGAGATGCTCTAGAAAGGATTTTTCCTGCTTGAAGTTTATGCTCTTTAAGGCCCCTTCTAACTGATTTGCTCTTGGGCTCAAAGGTCTTAGGATTCCTCATAAACACATAGCCACCAACCAAAGAGGTGTGAATTGCAAGTATAATGTTAAATATAAAAGAGTCCTGTGACATCTAAAAATATGTTGGGTAACAGAACATCACAAAACTTTATATTGCTTTGCTGAAACAAGGCTACCCATTTGGAAGTTGCCATAACTATATTGAAGGAAACTGAAAATGTGTACAAACTAATATTTCAAACATCCCACATAGCTTATACAATATTTCTCAGATGCCAGTATATAGAATTAATGTTCAGATGGAGACTGAAAAAGGCCAGTGTTCTTCACCGTATGCGCCTAGAGGCCTTTTCAGAAATCACTGTTAACAATTCCTTTAATAACCTAAAATGCATTGTCTCTCCTTTCAAACTTATGAGATACTTAGAAATGCATTATAGACACTCAGACTCCAATTCAAAATGCACTGAAGCCAAAGGAAGAACTCCCACTGACATCAGCGAGCCTTGGCATATAGACTCCCAAATTGGCTGTGGAAAGCTTTTTCTGGGCTTTGGCTGGCTGATGATGCAGTGTTTAATTTAAAAGTGCCATTGCTGCAACATCACTTCTCTTCTTGGATATTGTACAGATGGAACCTAGTTCAGTTACTTTGGGCACAATCCTAACCAACTTTCCAGCACTGATATAGAGGTGCCAATGGGGTATGTCCTACATCCTCCAGTGGAATAGTAATTACGGAGGCCTCCTTGAGGTAATGGAATGTTTGTTCCCTCACCTCAGATCTGCATTGCCCTTATCGTAGTGCTGGAAAGTTGGTTAGGCTTGCACCCCTTGATTGTTATCTCCAAACACTGTATGTTCAAAATAGCCTAGTTAATTGGTTTGTTTGAATACCCTTGTTTTTTTATACCATCCTCTATATCATTGTACATAGCTTGACTATAGCCTAGGTGCTTCTGTGGGCAATTTTTCTCTTCCCCCATTGCCTAATGAGATGGATTTTGCCCTAATTTTGAATGTTCTCTCTGTTTGCGTTTACTGTTAATATTTTGAGTGCTTTTGTTTTTGATTTTTTTTCACTTATTTGTTGTTACATTGCGCTTTTATTATGCTTCTCTGTAAGCCACTTTGGGCATTTGCTTTGGCAAATGTTTTATAATATCCTACTCAGCGGTGTTATGCTGCCAGAACGCTGGGCGGGACATCCGGGTGATTGACAGCCCGCCCGTCGCGTTCCGCAGCGTTACGCCGTTTGCATAATGTACGCAAGCGGCGTAATTGGTTACGCAAATGGCGTAACACTGGGGAACGCAACGGGCGGGCTGTCGATCACCCGGATGTCCCGCCCAGTGTTCCAGCAGCATAACACCGCTGATCCTACTTATGGGAAAGGCTTTGGCATTATTATTTATTATTGCTTTGGCATGGGAAAGGCAGGATATAAATTCTTCAAAGAAAATAAATATAATTTTAAAGACCCCTCAAGTTCCAAACGTTGTGTGAGGAACTCCCGAGAAAGTGAATTGTAAGCAAATTGGCCACAAGGTATTTGGAGTAAGTTTGACAATCACAGCATAAGGGCCCGATTCCTGTCCAACTTTCCAGAGCCAATACTGCCCTGAGGTAAAGGAACAAACATTCCTTTATGTTGAGGAGGCCTACGCAGCTCCCCCACCCAGATTGTTATATGAGTATATGCAGTATACAGTCTCTTATCCACTATGTCTGTTCATCATGTATGAAGCAACCCTCAGTGACACGCAGCAAGAGGAGGGGTGACTGGAATCCAGTTGGCTTATATAGGATGCTATTTTAGTTGTGGCACAAAATCTCTGCTTATATACTGTAGCAGTTGATCAGATTTGGTTACATGGCAAATTGCTGTATTATCTGTCCAATGTTGTCTAATACAGTGGAAGACTTTTGTCGCTGCAATTAGTTACACTTATATTTAGTTTTATTTCCAGTATGAGTTTTTCCTTTGCGTCGGTAAATAACTTTGCAATGCAACTTTACTAAAGAAAGAGCTTTCTACGTGATGTTGTTTATACTAATAGTAATTCTCCCTTAGATGTTTCTTGATCCTCAAACAGAGTTGCTACTTTGTATTGAACAGTGAGAACGTGGAATACATGACATATTAGGCTATGCCCTGTTTCTTGTCTGCGTTTGGTGGATAAAGCAGTGGATTGCCCTCTTGTTATCTGTAATTGGTAATGGGAAAATCATCCTTTTTAATTACTGTTGACGGATATTGATTGTGTGGTATTGTATAATTAGCTGTCCTTGGGGACTATAAGCAGAATAAATACACACAAATAATTGCTTTTGGGGAGGGTTTAAAGCGCAAGTTCAATATTTCTAATTATCATTGCAAGTAGCCTTCTGATGCATCCCAATTTCATAGCTCATTCTGGCAACACAATATTTTTTGTAAATATGAATGTTGGGGTCAATTATATGTTGGGGCCAATGTTGGGTCACATTATAGCAGGTTCATCATTAAATGCTTCCCCCCTTAAGTTGAAGCTATGGTGAGGGACAATTTAATCTGGACCTCAGCATGGGGGTAGAAGGGCTTTAACTGCTGCCATCCTGATCTAGATTCAGCTCCTTTCCTTCTTTGCCCTGGGAGAGGAAGCGCAAAGCATTGGAAGAAATAGAATTTTCCCTGAAGGGCTAATAACAGCTACGGGGTCACAATTTTTGTCGGGATCTTGACCAGTAGGAAAAAGTTGAGTTCTCCTTCCCCCCACCATAGTTCTAATCTGATTAGACCCACTATGGCTGCTTGGAAGGCGGGGGGGGGGAGTAAAGACTAGTATGTAAGCACCAATGACTGCACATATTGTGGCCCTGATGCTCTATGAACTAAACTCTTTTACAATTTAGTATTTCCTGGCACTGACCGGTAATATGGATATAATCCCTATAACTAGGTGCGGTAATCTCAAAATAGCTCCTGGAAAAGGAGCAGGCAGGCAAATTAAGGGATTTGACTGTTGGGTCTTTTTGAAGCAATTGTCTTGGGATATCCACAGGGGTTGAGAGCTGCTGCACAACAGTGGCTGAGAGACTGAGCTACAAAAAGGCTCAAATCTCACATTTGTCATGGACGGACAAGGTCTGCTAAGGCAAAAGCTAGGCTCTTTCTGCCTCAGCCTTTTTACCTGCAATATGGAGGTGTCTGGGAGCAGCTGATGGGCCAGTTATATCACCTTGACATAGGGTGGAGCACAGATGAGGTGGGGGAGAAGCATTCACTCAGAAAACTAGGGACTGGGAGAGCATGATGGAGACTTCTGGATACCACAGAGCTGTGTTTCTCAAACTGTGGGTTGGGAGTGGGTCACAAACCAATTTCAGGTATGTCACCTAGCACCTAGTGCAGCCATAATTGAAGATATGGGAAGATGGGACACTAGAAAGAGGGAGGGCTGCACGGTTGTTTTGCTTGTGTCAAGGTTGTAAATAGGGTTAAAAAAAAATTCTGATTCACTTTGCTATTGGAAAATGGCTGAGAAATAACCCCACATTGCTGAATTCTCAGAAAAGCAGCAGGCTCTGGTGTCACAATGACAGCACTTCTAGCCATGACATCACTTCCGGTGGGTCCCAGACAGATGGTCATTCTAAAATGTTCGTCCCAGTGCCTTACTCGGAGGCCCTCACTTCTGCGCCAGCTAAAAGGCCAGTGCAGGAGCAAGTAGACCCATTGCCCACCCTGCATCCTTACCGTGGGAAAAGGGGACAGAGCCCCCTTTCCCCACGAAACCTTCTGGGGCTGCCTAGCTGCTGCGGGATGCACCTTTCCTGGGCAGTCAGGCAATTCTGGATTGGGCCCTAAGCTTAGATTTGGAACGGGTCTTTCCAATTTATTTGCTTATAGTAGAATAGGCATGAAATTGTTACATACTTGTTATGGGAAATTCAGGCAACTTTTCTCAATTTGTCTCTTCAACTGTGAGGATGTCGCATTTTCCCCAGCATTCAAACCATAATAATTTGTCACTGAGAAAATGTGAAATGTTGATTGGCTAGCATGCCAGTTGTTAGTGCTCTGTAGAATGTTGAGAACTGGTGTTGCATAGTGACTAAGAGAGGGCTGTGAATCAAGACATTCTATTATGCATTCACTAGGTGGTCTTAGGCAAGCCTCTCCCTTTTAGCCTTAGCTCCCCAGCTGTAATGCAGAGATAATACTCACCATACAATATTGTTGTAAGCAGTGGCGTCACTACAGGGGTGCAGGGGGTGTGGACTGCCATGGGTGACACTATCAGGGGGTGTTTTAATATTGGTACATTTGCGCACCACTGGTCAGAAGTTGGATCTCAAAAAAAAAAATCTCTTAAAAAGTATATTTACATTTTTCATTGTGGACCAAGTATTGGTATTTGGTTTGTGTTTATATTTTTGTCCAGGTTTACATATGAAATTGCACCTGTTTTTGTCCTCATGGAGCAAATAACTCTTCGGAAAATGAGAGAGATTATTGGATGGTCAAATAAAGATGGAGATGGAATATTCTCACCTGGTAGGTTCCATTCTTGAAATTTTGAGCAAATTGTCTCACTGTAGGTAGTGCTGGAAAAATATAATCAGCTGCTGAATATGAGGCTTTACTGTATGCCTTTCATTGTATGCTATTACTGTATTGTGCTTTAAGAATAGCAAGGCTTTTAATGCATTTATTACTGTCAGACTCCCATAAGGTCTTTTTAAAACGATGCAATATTTAAAATACCCTGTGGGTGTAGTTGTGACTATACCAGGCTTGGCTTTTCAGATTCCAGTAATTTTAGAACATGAGTGTCAACATGGGTGTTTAGGATTCTAAAGAGACACTCTAATTTTCAGCATGGTTAGTCAATATCAGGATATAGTTGAGCTCAGTGTCAGGGTCACATGCTGGTCCCCTGGTGCGCTAGAGCCACTTGGTCTGCCGTGGTGGCCCCATCAGCTTGGGCACTGCTGCTGCTACTTGGGCTGAGAGTTCAGGGGTTGGTCCCTGACAGGTGGGGCCCTTGTCCTATATGCCATGTAATGGGTCTGCACCAGTGTGACATCACGCCAAACTTCTGGGTTACCAAGCTCCATGCTGTGCAAAGTTTAGAGCTACATAACTGTGTGGCTGTGCAACTTAGAGAGAACACTGTCCTTGATGACTCACTGATCCCCCCCCAGCTGACCCCTACTTAAGCACACCTTAGGAAGGTGCATAGGAAGTTGTGAAGGTAACGAATATGGGGAGACATTTTTCTCCCTACTTTTAATGTATTGTCCTCAGGGATTCATACTGCTGCCCCTCTCTTTGGCGTAAGCATGAATTGGTTTCTCTGTCCAAATGCCGAATCAGCTACTGCTTCCACATTCAAAAGCGTTTGTTAAGCCTTCTGGAAGCCCAATTTCCTTAGCCAATTAATATAAAACCTCATTGCACAGTGTTCCAAAACCAACCCATACACTTTTGGTCAAAACGTGGTGCAGTTAACAAACCCATTTTGGCAGGACGAGCATTTCAAATAGGAGGCAGTCATAAATGGTCCTAGGTCCTGCTGGTTGTAAGGACAGTTGCCCTCCTAAATGACACTTCTTCAGCAGACTGAGTATTCAGCAGGTGCTCAGTAACCCACATCCTGACTTCAAAAGGTCATCCGTGTTGACTTGATTATCTAATTGCTCTTTGGTGATTGTACTGAAAAGTGCTTTGGGTTGCAGCTAAAATAGACAATGAAGTCTGATACTCAGCAATTTAGGTGATCATTGAAGATTTGGATTTGTGAGGTTCACGAAGAAGGAGCATGACAGAGCTGAGGAGTACAGTATTTTTAATTGTAGTTATTTCTCAAATGGGGTGTCACTTAGAGTTGCTTTTTTGAGGCACAAACTCACAGGTTGTTGTTAGAACCATTTGGGACAGCAACAGCAGTGCTCGCACATTGCTGGCACTGCCCCAAATGGCTCTGATGGCAAGGGGAGGGACCACTTTACACAGCACATTGCGGTGCCTTGTCATACTTACCACATGGCCCTCCTTCTGGCTATGCTTCTGGGCACACCACTGTCTATCTCAGCAGCACTCTCCTACTTTGCCTTTCCCCAATATGGGGATCATAATCTGTCACCCTAGCTGACCCCCAGCACTTCCGTAGAGCTCTGTATTGTAGAGGAAGGTGATTGATGGTATTCAAGCGGACTTCTAGGGAAGCATGTCCATGGTTACCTGAGGCATCCTGACATGCTTCTGAGGACCTTTGGGGCCCAATCCCATCCCATTTTCCAGAGCCAATGCAGCCATGCTAACAGGATGTGTAACACATTCTAAGGTGAGGGAGCAGTCACAGAGGCCTCCTCAAGGTGAGGTAATGTTTGTTCCCTTACCTCAGGGCTGCATTGTGGTTGCTTCAGTGCTGGAAAATTGGATAAGACTGGGTCTTACTGTCCTCCATAACAGTTTGAAAACAGCTGTATGAAAGGAACATTATCCACCAGAAAAGGAAATAAAGTAGATTTCTCAAATGGTTTTTCTTTCTACTTTTCACATTGATGCGTTGGCTACTTTTTTCTTGATCGAAATGTGCGCGCACAGAACATGTAACAGACAATGCTTTCAGCGTAATGTTTATAATATCAGACTTTTTCATCTCTCCTTTCTTTTTTCTAATATTTTAATCCCATGTATACTCTGTTACAGGTGGTGCTATATCCAACATGTATAGCATCATGGCTGCCCGCTACAAGTATTTCCCAGATGTCAAAACCAAAGGCATGGCTGCCGTGCCTAAACTGGTCCTCTTTACCTCAGAACACGTGAGCGCAATAAGCTAATTAACTATCACCACTGTAATTCCTGGAGGAATGCCAAGGACATACATTTCTGTCATCATCAGCCCAGTTCTGAAGGAGCATGACTGCCTGGTTATGCATTTCTGCCCTCTCCAAATTTCAGCTTTTCAACTGCTGCACTTGCAGAAAATTTGCCTCCGATTGAACTATTGATTGCGGGCAGCTTCTGTCTTTCAAATGCCTATTGGAGGATCATGTCACCATGGAGCCACGGGTTCCTTTCCTGTTCAAGGACAGAACCTCTGTGGACTAGGAGGAGGGTAGGGACCCCCATCTGTGTATATGGCTTCTTAGAGCTAGAGCTACACTCTCTCTGGAGAGGAACCTCCACACAATGACTAGTATGGATTTAATGGTACCACTACCCATATCCATTTAGGACGCAATCCTAACCAACTTTACAGCACTGGGGTAAGGGCAATGCAGCTCCAAGGCAAGGGAACCAACTTTCCCTTAGCTTGAGGAGGCCTCCGTGACTGCCCCCCATCAACTGCAGGATGCAGCACTTGCCCCATTGACACAGTGCTGGAAAGTTGGTTAGGATTGCACCCTTAATCATGTAAATCAAGTCAAAAATGAATAGTTAGCTTTGGGGATGGTGGACGAAATGTCCACCAGGTGGAGACAGCTTTTGCATTGAGCATACTTGATCTGGTTCCTTTTTATACCTTGGAATAACTGTAGCAATGTTATCAACACAGGTCAACCAGTTAAGCCCCCCACCCACTTATATTAAGCAAAGGGGGGGGGGTTGGCTTTTGGCGTGCATACCTATGCTATCTTATAGACCTGTTTAATTTATAACAGTCAGTATACCAAATCAGAGATATAGGTACTTAAAAAAGAAACAAATGTTGTCTGAAACATGCAAGGGGTGGTACCCCCCGCCCCAAGGTCAGCCAGCTCATGAGCAGCTTGCCATGCAGGAACAAAACCCAAAATAGGGAATGGGCAAGAACAGGCAGCTCTTGCACCCCCTTAGCTACATCACTGGTGTCAGCCATTTGTCTTGATGTGATGACATCATCTGTGAGGCAAGTGGCAGAGGCACACCATGAATGGGTCATCTCACGGAGCTTGGAATTGAAGCTGCCAGCACCTAAACGGTTGTTTACAAGAATTTTAGACAAAACATTAAAATGGGCGTGGAGAAAATTCAGCCCACATTCAAGCACGGATAGACACAGGGAAGGAAAAAAGTACCTCACAGCATCTTGGCCTTACTGCCTCGCCCCTCTTCATGCCTTCACATTCATTTAACACCACCCACCCAAAGGCTCTTTCTAAAACTACAACCACTTTCCATAATACAGAAGAATGCTTCTCAGCAAAAGTAAGCACAGCTCCCATCTTCCTTGACAGCATTTTGAGGACTCAGTCCAGGCGATTTCTTTGGAAATCTTCAAAGCCTAGTGAGACTCTATCCCATGTCCGAATCTTAGGTTAGTACTCTGTCCATGCAATTCTATGTGTTTTTCTCAGATGTAAAGTTCACTCAGCAAATGTACTCCAAAGTAAATCCCACTGTATTCAATGGGACTTACCCCCAGGATGTTTCAGCCTGTATCTGGGTTGCTTTCGAGTTGCTGCACACGGATGCTTTAATGTTGCTGCTGTAGGCTCAGGGTCAAATCCTATTCAGTTTTCCAGCCTTGATGTAGCAGTCCCAATGGGGGGGGGGGTGCTGCATTCAGTGGTGCGGGGACAGTCATGGAGACCTCCTCAAAGTGAATGTCTGTTTGCTTACCTTGGGGCTGCATTGCAGCTGCATCAGCACCGGAAACTTGAACAGGATTGGCCCCACCGTTATCCAAAGAGATTCCAAAAGTTCTCTGCATGCCAGCCCCTTTTTCTGCACTGCACAAGTCACTCCCCTGCTGGTTGCCATTGGTACTGCACAGCTAAAAATGAATTGATGCTGTTCTATGAACATTTGCCTAATTTTTTTTTATTATAAAAAATGCTATTATTTTGTTGCTGTTGTTACTGCAGAGTCACTATTCAATAAAGAAAGCTGGATCCGCCCTTGGGTTTGGAACTGAGAATGTCATTTTGATAAAGTGCAATGAAAGGTAGGATAATACGTGTGATCAAATAGTAAATGTGCGTTCTTGTGTCCTTCTCTTTTCTTGAGTCAGCATGTCAAGGTGCTTAATGGCCTGCTGATGTGAGCCAATTAATTAAATTGTGGTTAATGTTTCTGTTTATTTGTTTTCTTTTAAACTTCCTTGGATTTTGTATTTCTCAACTATTGCAGGGGCAAAATAATACCAGCAGATTTGGAAGCCAAAATTCTGGAAGCCAAACAAAAGGTAATATCGTTCTTCTTGTTTAGAAGCACCTTTAACCTTTTTCATTTGCGGGCAGCTTGCGTCGATGCTACGTCATAGCGTTGACACAAGGGGTGGAGCACTGACACGGGGCGCCAATCGGCACCCCCGCGTTGGCGTTTGAGCAATGGGACTGGCGCTGCAGGCAGTGCCAATCCTGTTGCGCCCGCGCTGAGCCTCTCTTGCATTGGCTGAAGCCAGCTGGCACGAGGGAGCCTCTGCACGGAGGCGGCAGCAGGATTGGCGGCGGAAGGGAGACTGTGGGCAGGATGAGAGTGGGATGTGGGCGGGCTTGGGAGGTGGCCATACAGCTGCTTCCTAAGCCCATCTGGGAGGCTGCCCAGCCTCGATTCAGGCCACACAGTCTCCTTGGATCTGCGTCTGCTGTTTAGCAGGCGCAGATCCAAGGAGTGCATAGGGGAGGCTGGAGCCTCCCCTACAGTAAGGGAGAGAACGCTGGTAAGGTAAGGATATGGCGTTGGCCCGTAGGCCTTGCCAGTCTGGCGCTGCTTAGGATTGCACCCTAAATCAGAATTTCAAAACCCATATATTAATATAGACTAAATGAATAATCCATGTTGAGAAGCAGTATATAGCTGAAAGCCAGTGGTGTACCTAGGGGGATCAAGGGGGAAAATGGCACTGGGCAGCACCACAATCTTCCCCCTGCTGCCACTGGCTGCCCTCTGCATATTGGAAGGGGGGCAGGCGCCTCTTGAAGTGGTGCTCACTCCCTCTGATGCTTGGAGGAGCCGAGCACCACTTGTAGCAGCACCCATTTCCTCTGACACACAGAGGCATCTAGCACTGCTGTGACCTTGCAATGGTGCGAGATTCCTTTGCGTATCGTAGACTCCTAGCTCCGCGAAGCCAAGCAGCTTCATGGTGCAAGAGGTGGAGGTGGCTGCAGTGACATGATGGAATCACCATTACTTCTGGGCGATACTTCTGACTGACTGAGGATTTGCCCCAGGGTGGGCAAGCCCCTGGGACCGCCACTGATGAAAACTAGATGCAGAGAGAAGACAAAAAGTGAGAGATGGTCCTCTCCATTTTGAGCCTGTGAATTTCCACAGGCATTTGACTAAAGAGCCTACTGGAGGCAGGATGCTAGTTAGGGCTCATCCAAAAAGGCTCTTTTAATGATGATGGTTTTGAAATTCTACGGCATAAAGAGCAAGTGTATAAAATAGGCTTTATACTTTTATTTTTAAAATTCTGATAGATTACATAAGAATGCCGTACTCAGCAATCCTAAGCACATTCACTAAGAAATATGCTTAGGATAGCACTGCACATCACTTTTTAAAATTTTAGTAAAAGGACAACACAATAATTCTTTAGGGGTAGCATTTTTACGCTTGTGCAGGTGTATGAGCACAACTCATCTTACTGATCTGTCTGTGTTGAAGTTTCTGATCCTTCCCCCCCCCCTCAGAAAGCTGCTTCCGAGAGTGGGGATCTCTTGGCAGTAGTATGGGAATAAAAGTTTGGGGAGGCAGAAGAGGAAGGGGAGAATAAAAGAAAGCTGTGACCGGAACCATGAGCAGAGGGAGGATCTACTTGCAGTTCTCCTAGTTTCTGGATATCCCCCTCTCCCAAGAAGCATCAAATTGTGCTGCTGTCCCCTAACCTTCATCAGCAGCTTTCTGGAGAGTTCTGAAGGGGTGGTTGGGGGTATTATATTGGAAGGAGTGGGAAAAGTGGTTTTCAGTTACTTGACTGTTCCTACTTTAGTTTTATTTCCTTGTAATATAGTTGTTTTTAATAGCACTTTGGGAGGATTCACTCAATTGCTTTTTCTCCACCAATCAGGTGATATTATGCGATAGCCTTATTATGAGATCCATATAAAGGGCAATATCTTTATGAGTCCAATATGCAACAAAATTTTATCGCACAAAAATAACAGCTGGGCTTGCCATTTCCATTCTCTAGACAACTGTCTCCACATAGATTTTCCCTCTGTGCCATTGGAGAAAGACCTTACAGTCTATCACCCTTTATATGCTTTTATTTCTTGATCAGTTTATTTACAGCAAGAGCCTATGCATTCTTGAAAGTCAGCCCTATTTTGTTCAAGGGGATGTATTCCCTTGTAAGTGTGATAGCAGCTTTGTGGCCCAATCCTGTTGCGAGCCTATGATGCAGCTGTACCAGTGGGGATGCAGTCATAGAGGGCTCATTCAAGGTAAGGGAATGTTTATTCCCTGTCCTCAGGACTGCATTGTGGCTGCATCAATGGGTTAGATCAGTGTTTCCCTACCTGAGGGTCATGACCCCCAGGGCAGGCGCCCATGTTTGCTTTTGGGACGCTACCCCATTAAGGAGGGTAGTGACCCAACTGGGGAACTGTAGGTGCTGTTAGTGCGGCACTTCTGGGTTTTGCTACTGCTTCTGCCACTGCTGAACATGGGTATTTATGGTACTTACTCCTTAAAGCAGTGCTTTTTAAATGGTGGGTTGCCACCCACCATAGGGAGCAAAAAAGGGGCCATTTCCCCTTAAGGGGAGTGGCCCCATAAATTACTGCCTAGCAGCACTGCAGTAATTACAGCGCTGCAGGCATTTAGGGAAATGTGCTCTACCTAGGTGGAGGTCCAGGGATGTCCAGAAGGGTTGGGGAGGCCCACTGCGAAAAGAGGAAGTAAGTGCCTATCTGGCCACATAACAGAACTATTTCTTTTAGTTCAGAGAGGCCTGCAGAGGTGGCAGCGGGCCTCCCCGACCCTTCTAGACACCCCCTCTACCCCCACGTAGGGCACGTCCCTAAATGCCCACAATGCTGCGATCACTGCAGCACCGCCAGGTCCTTCTTTCCACCCCACTCCTGCAGGCACTTACAGCTTCATCCAAGTCAGAGTAGAAGACCGCTGCCTTAAGGGGTAGCAGCACCCAAGCAAAGGTTGGGAACTGCTGGGTTAGAATAATTTTTTTGTAAGATTAATTGGTTTCAGTTGCATGCGTGCGTAAGTGTGTGTGTGTGTGTGTGTGTGTGTGTGTGTGTGTGTGTGTGTGTGTTTCTCAATAAGCCTCTTTCTCTGTGTTGCCTCTTAGGGATATGTGCCCCTTTATGTGAATGCGACTGCTGGCACAACAGTTTATGGGGCCTTTGATCCAATTCAAGAGATTGCAGACATTTGTGAGAAATATAACCTTTGGCTCCATGTGGATGTAAGTAACAGAAGAAACTTTTCTTACTACGAATTTAAAAAGGATTCTTGTTGCTTGTTAATTATTTGTGTTGCTTGTTAATTATTTGTGCTGAGCAAAATATGTCCACCTGACCTTGTATGGGGAAAAGTGTGAACTTGACAGAGCTCTAACATGATTGACCTCGTAGCCACCTGTGGACTGTAGGACATTTGCTTTACATTTTCTTCCATTGTTTTCAGGGTGCCTGGGGAGGTGGACTACTTATGTCCCGAAAACATCGTCATAAGCTGAATGGAATAGAAAGGTACTGCATCCTTTTTATTGACATTTTCTTTGAGTTTGAGCCTCCCCCCTGATGTATCTGGCATCTCACAAATAGCACAGAAGAAATCATCCCTGTCTCAAGGACATTATAGCATTTTTAAAAAAGTAAATAAGAAGCAAAAATGCAAGTGATAATAGTCAAGCATGAGAAAAAAATCAATCAATAGAATTTATATACCACTTTTCAACACAAAGTTCACAAAGTGAACAGGCAAATAATTATGTTAAATGGCTCCCTGTCCCAAAAGGGCTCACAATCTAAAAAAAAAGCAAAACACCACCAGCAGCAATCGATCGATCGATCGATCGATCGATCGATCGATCGATCAATCAATCAATCAATCAATCAATCAATCAATCAATCAATCAGTAGTATTTATATAACACTTTTCAACACAAAGTTCACAAAGCGGTTCACAGGCAAATAGTAATAATAAAGTTAAATGGTTCCCTGTCCCCAAAGGGCTCACAATCTAAAAAAATGCAGAACACCACCAGCAACAGCCACTAGAAAAGACCCTGTGCAGGGGTGAAGAGGGACAATTACTCTCCCCCTGCTAAATATAAGAGGAACATTACTTGAAGCAATGCCTCTTTCTCAGTTAGCAGGGGTCAGTTAGCAGCAAAAATAAAATGCTAATGTTTGTGCAGAAGTCTTTGTCATGCAAATGAGCCTTCTGCTTACACCTTTATGTCTGTAATTCCGTATATTTATATGGAATTGCATTACACATTGAATTGAAGTGAGAGATATTTTAAGATTCATGTATGAAAATGCCAGATGAATCAAATTGTTCAACTCTTTTGCGTGAGCTGCTGTTAACTTGTGGTCCAATCCTATTGAAGGATTATGCTGGCGGAATCCACATCCCGCTGACATAAAGCGTGTTCTGCTGGTGTAATTTCCTTTATGGCCGTCACAAATGTGACTAGGCCAGTGCACATGGCCGCCAGTGGCAAGTGGCCAGCCAACAGACACAGGACACCCTCCGGAGCAGTTAAGCTGGCACAGATGTTGGCAAAAGGCAGGGAGGTGTTTGAACAGGGGTGGTGATGGGGGGTGGTGAGGAAGGTGGATCAGGCCCAGGAAGGACACAAGAGTGGTGGTGGCGTACACAAAATCCCAACCCCCTTCTCAGACCCTCTCAGACCTGATCTTCATAGATCAATGTAGCGCCAGCAATTGAGCTGGTACAAATCCAAATTGAGCTAGTGTGGCTGCTACGGCTTACCCCAAGGCAAGGAGACAAATGTTCCTTTACCCTGAGAAGACCTCCAGCAGCCAAAATTCCCCTGTGGGATGCAGAGGAAGCCACACCAGCACCATTGCATTACCGCACAGGGCGTTCGGTAGGATTGGGGTGCTTATTAATTCCAGTCATGGCCCACACTGACTGTGAACTCAGTCTAACCTGTTCCCTTCTCATGAGTGAGGCCACAACTGCAATCAGTGATTGACAATAGCAGTCCCACTGAGACTACTAATTTCACACATCACATGCTATTTCTAATAGATTGCCAGAGGCGCCCTTTGGAATCGTTTGTCAGTGTTGGAAAGACAAAATATATGCTTGCCATATGAACCAATCATGGTTCAGACGGAAACAATTGCCCCTGTTATGCCCTTTTTGTTACGAAGTCCCACAAAATAATGCCATTGACACATCATTGTCATCCCAAGTATTTAGTAGACACAGTTATTGCCACATTTATCCTAGAAGTACTGGAGTTTTACATGGGACCAAAAATATTTCACTTTTATTAAGAGTATTTATATACTGCTTTTCATTTTAAAAAAGCAATTTATATAGCTAAATAAATCATTCCCCGTCCTCAAATCAATTACCATCTAAAGAAGCTGCAGGAGAAACACCAGCAAACAGCCACTAGAAAAAGTGCTGTGGTGGAGTGCCGAAGGACAATGGAGGAGGACCATTTTAAAAGTGCCACTTTGCCCAGTCAGCAATTAAATGATCAATTGCATATTGTAGGTGAAAGCTTTATTCATATGAAAGTTTGCAGATCACAGAAGATTGTCTAGGCCAGGGGTGTCAAACATAAGGCCTGGGGGGGCGGGCGCGGATGTGACCTGTGGAAGATCTTTATCCAACCCTCCTGCTACCCCAGCACCACCATCAGCTGATCTCTGTTGCAGAGAGCTGTGCTGAGATGTCACTGCTGAAAAGTCAGCCTACATGATAATTGGGCATTCCCATATCTTGAAAATATGACCGAGGTGCATATTTTCTCTTTTATTTGTAGCTAATGAGTTCTTAAGTGAGAAAAAAGTGTTTATTTCTGGTCATGACCTGCTTAATGACATCACTTCCTGCTTAATGACATCACTTACAGCCCTCAGCAGGCATCATAAATGCTATTCGGCCCATTGTATGAAATGAGTTTGACACCCCTGGTCTAGGCTGTTTAATGAAGTGTATAAATCCTGATGAAGTCAAGGGAATCTACTAATTTAAAATTTGCATAAGATTGCTACTTGATGGCAAAACAGCCATCAAACTTGGGATGTTTATCAAACAAACTTGGCTGAAGAATCCATGCTGCTTGCATTAGAGTCTAGACCAGTGGTTCCCAAACTGTACATTGGGACCTACCAGTGGGTTGCAAGTCAATTTCAGGGGGTCATGAGGCACCTAGAGCAACCATATTGAAAATATGGGAAGATGAGACACTGAAAGGGGGTTGGCTGTGTGGTTATTTCGCTTGTGTCAGGGTTGTAAATAGGGTTTTTCTTTCTTTCTGACTCATTTTGCTATTGGGAAATGGCTGAGAAATAACCCAATTTATTGCTGCATTCTCAGGAAAGCAGCAGGCTTTGGCGTCACAGTGATGGCACTTCTGGCCATGACATCACTTCTGGTGGGTCCCAGACACATTGTCATTCTAAAAAGCGTGTTCTAGTGCTAAAACATTTGAGAACCACTGGTCTAGACAGATCCCATTATCACTCAGGGCATTATTTTCACTGGCATCCTGTATGGCATTGTGGGTATCCTTTCCAATATCAATCAATCAGTATTTATATACTGATATAATAGAAGCACCCAATAGAAGCACCCTCTCTCAGCCAACAATATCTTTGCAAAGGTATCGGGCAAATTGGAGAAGTTGTACCTGAATCCAGGTTTTGAGGATAAACAAATTCAGCAAAGTGTGAAGTCAGGAGCTGTTGATTTGTTCTTGTCCTCTATAGTGGCATTAGGAGCCGCTATTGGAAACTATTGTACTCCACTCCAAAAATTGATAAGGTGGGATGAAATGAACTAGATTAATAAATGAAGTGAGCTGCTGGTACTACCTGAAGCTAAGCAGGAGAATCTGTGGTTTGCTTTTGGATGGGAGACGGATGCCAGGCTGTGACAAGCTGCAGTACCTGTGGTGGCAGAACAGAGTTGCTGTGGAGCTGATTACTCACCGCAAGTGAGAGTTGCAGGGGAGAGTGTGAGAAGGCCAGCCCGCAAAAGAACAGAATACAACCTTGAGGACCTGTCCAGGCGACTTGCGATTGCCTGCTGAGGCTTGATGGCAGCAGCCAAAGGAGAGAACCACACTGTGAAAGCAACATCTGGGCCTGAGGATTGGCTGATCACAAGAAGACTGTACATTTGTAAAAGCCCCATTGAAAAAATGGTGGTTTAGACTACCCTGCTCATGTAAGCCGCCTTGGGCATTTGCTTCAGCATGGGAAAGGCGGGGTATAAGTTCTTCAAATAAATAAATAATATGTCACAAAGTCAAATATTTGACTTTGGCAGGAGAAGGAAATACTGTAATGAAGAAATATAGAGTTGGGTTTTTTAAAAACATAGTTTTAGTGGTATGTGGCTATGGAGGGTGTCATGAACGCCTGCCCTTCAAGACTTACTGTTCTATCATGGGCCTAGACCATACCCTTTGAAATGCAGCTTGATGCACTCTCGTCAACGTCAAGGAGCACTTCATTCCCACAATAGAGAACCAGTTAATTTCCCAATACATGTGTAGAGCATTCAGATCACCAAAGAAAAAATATCTTTTTCTGCTTGTACACATGGGAGTCCTCACACACGTATACTGGAGCCACAGAGTCAAGGACAATGTTTTTATCCTTGCATGAGGATGGTCCTGGCACTTCTGAGAGATTAATGGTCTTCTGAAAGACGTTACATAAGGTGACATCTCTGATGACTATATCAGTTCTCAGCACATTGATTTTGTTTGCAGGGCCAACTCCGTCACATGGAATCCGCACAAGATGATGGGCGTTTTGTTACAATGTTCTGCCATTCTTCTTCGTGAAAAGGTTTGCCAAGAGACTGAATTCCATTTTTTTTTAAAAAAGATCATATTAATACTTCAAATGTTTACAGTTTAAAACTGCTGAACTGTTACCCCCCACCCCTGAGGAATTTTGGGAATTGTAGTCTGGGAAGAGCCCTGAGAATTCTGTGAGGGTACCAATATTCCCCTCACAGAATATACATTTTGCTGGGCAAATTATTATTAAGCCTGTTTAAGTTGGTGGTATGTATACAATATGCCATTTTGTGTATCATATCCGTATTTTTCAACAAGAAGATTCAGTTAGGTGGGTTTGTGGTGAGTAGGAATTGTTGTTATGATGCCTTGCCAAAGCTACTTCGACCTACAGTAGCTGAGGGCACAATCCTAACCTGGAGTTAGGCCAGCAAAGTTTGGCTGGCACAAGGAACGCCGTAAAGTATGTTTGGACCACTCTTGGAGAGAGAGCCAGCACACAGATGTACGCCATTCTCCCTGACTGAGAGTAGTCCAAATGCCCTTTACGGTGGCCCTTGAGCCATTCAAATTTTGCTGGCCTAACTGTGCCAGCCTAACTCCAGATTAGGAATGCGCTCTGAGAGACTGTATGCATTCCTTTTTGGATTGAGAGACGCTTCATTGTATAGGAATATGCTTTCTTAATGTCTAAAATGACAAAAAAATCTATATAGGTTGGACCTTGAGATCTGTTTCAGGACACCCCTGCAAATATCAAAATCTGTAGATAATGGAATCTGAGGGTGGGGTGTAATAGGATCTCTGGACATGACCAGAAGTGCCTTCTCTCGTCATGTCTGGAGGAATTCTGAGGCCCGAGGGGCTGTGCATAGTCTCTCCAGGCCTCATAAAACCTCTCAGATAGAAGCACCAGAAGATGCTTCCTGTGGTGTCCAGGAGGTCTTCTGGGTTCTCCAGACGTGGGTTCAGAGCCTGAGGTAGGTCAAATTAGTGGGTTCTGAATCCACAAATAAAAAGGATCCACTTATATTCAGGTTACCTTTGACTCTATGGTACAATAAAGAATATGCAGTTCAGCATCACAGCTCCGTAATATACCTTATTTTGAGAATTGTGCAGTGCAATCCTATTCATGTTTACTCCAAGGTAAGCATGTACAGGATTGCAATTTAAATCTGGTAACTTGAGCCACTGTTGTGGCAGAATGGGGTCACTGTGGAGCTGATTAGCCAGTATGGGAATGTTGTGAGAAGGTCAGCCGGCAAAAGAACGCAGTCCAACTTTGAGGACTTGTCCAGGCTGGACTTATGATCACCTGCGGAAGCTCGCTGTCACATGGCCAGAGGAAAGAACCACACTGTGAAGGATACATCTGGGACCAAGGAGTCGGTGAATTGCAGAATACTATATTTGTAAAAAGCCCATTGAAAAATGGTGATTTAGACTAGCCTGCCAATCTAAGCCACCTTGGGCATTTGCTTCAGCATGGGAAAGGTGGGCTATAAATTCTTCAAAATTAAATAAATAAATATAAAGAATATATTTTTGGAACAGGGTATACTTCAAGGATGCAACCAGATGTGTGCAGGATATCTTTTCCAACAAGACAAGCAATATGATATATCCTATGACACTGGAGATAAAGCCATACAATGCGGTCGTCATGTGGACATATTCAAATTCTGGTTGATGTGGAAAGCAAAGGTAAGCAACAGCATGGGGCATTGTTGTGGACATGGGAAATCACCCAAAACTGAACCCAAGTGCTAATGCTAGTTAGGATACAACCCAGACTATTTAGAAATACACTGTTCATTTGAAATGCCTAGATCGTCAAGGAAATACATTTTTTCTTTAAAAGAAAGGGTTTTCAGGAGGCTTTTTGCAGGACTAGATTCACTTTCATGATATGTTTCAATCAGGATTGGTCCCCAGAACTCTGATCCTGCTAATGGGGCTCATAATGCACTATTCCACCAAGTAATGGGATTTAACTAATGGGGAGGGGATGCAAGTAAACTCAGTGAGTGTGTGTGTGTGTGTGTGTGTGTGTGTGTGTGTGCGCGCGCGCACGTGCGTGCTTGTAAAGTCAATGTCAAAACCCTTCGCAGGAGCTAGAGAGCTAACGTAATTTGTAAGATTAGCAGCCCAGTTCTAACTTCCCCTCCAATTGATGCAGCTCCACCAACAGAACATGTGCTGCATCCTTGAGGTGGGGCAGTTGCTAAGGTCTCGTGGTTACATTCCCTTACACTCAGCGTTGTCATTCAACCGGAACGCTGGGCGGGAGAAACGGGTGAGCGGCAGCACGCGCGTTGCGTTCCGGTCCGTTTCGCCGTCTTCCCCGCCCCCACACCAGTGCAACGCCAGGTTAGGATGGAACCCCAAATTTCCTAAAGATAAATCCAAATTTCACAAAATATCCCATAGTTCAGTGATCTTCAGTTTTGACTAGCAAAATGATACCTGAAAAATATAGCAGAAACTACATTCAAGCCTTTTACAGTTGGTACTTGCTATCTGCTGGATTAGGTTCCTGGAAACCCAAATGGATAGCTGTCATGGACAGGTCCGAGGGGGAGAACAAACCCTGAGTAGTCCAGGCACCTGCCTGACCCTCACCTCCGCCTCAGGACCAGTCGGGAGTACGAACAAATTAGGTAGCGTTCCCCTGGATTTAGCCAGCACCTCACTTCCCCAACAGAATACAAACGTACTCCCAAGCTGCTTAAAAGAAAGGTAACTTTATTATAAGAGTTAACATACCCAACTTGGCTACGAAACCACTAGGAAGTACATGCAATAAAATGTACATGCAATAAAACTACGAAACCACTAGGAAGTACATGCAATAAAATGTACATGCAATAAAACTACGAAACCACTAGGAAGTACATGCAATAAAAAGTACATGCAATAAAACAACAAAAGCTAACTCACTCTAGGCTTACAAGACTTATAACACAGGCTGTAACTAATAATACTTTACATAGCTTGATGTTCCCATTGCGCAATCACATCTAGGTCCATTTCTTGATTCCAATAGTTAGCAAAACCCAAACAGCATGACTGGAAACAGCCCTCAAGAGGACTGAATGCCTCAGGTTAGCTAAAGGGGGAATTCTTATAGCCCAAAAACATCCACAGGTTTTTTCCACTCAGTTTTAATGGCTCCTTCTGCTTAGAATCAAGGGAAGTTATCAGCGAGATTTACAACAGCTGTTGGAATTTTAGGGCAAGCCATCTGGTACCTTGATCCGGCCTTCCCAGGTTCACTCCTCCAATTTTCACACCAACTGCTGATAAGGAGATACCAAAAGGCTGTCACCTCCAGTTCCCAAGTTGCTTTGTTATATTCCATCTCCTTACTCTGACTGGGCCTTTTTGCAAATGGAGTCAGGCCTACAAAAGAATTAAGCCTGTCTCTTTTCTCAAATTCTTTACAATAGCAAATTGTCAGATAATGACCCATTGATCAGTGAGATTAAGTGCAAGGGGTACCTTACCTTCCATCAGAAGAAGCCAGCAGAGTGCAGCAGGAAGTACCAAAAAATATGAATGCTGCAGAGATATTCCAAAGGCTGAAGGGATCTTCAGAATGGTGCAGGTGACCAGCACAAAACCCTTTAAAAAATGGCCGGTGGAAGTGCTTACGCAGCCTCCAGAAGGCCTCTGCATAGTGGATAATGAGAACAGAGGCACAGCTAACAAGAGGTGGTAGCAGATAGTGAATTCACATATAAAGAAAACTGTATATCCAAAACAGATCTCAAGATACTAGTTCAGAAATTAACACAAAATTCAATTTTTTTTCCCAAAACAGGGCACAGTGGGATTTGAAAGTCAGATCAACAAATGTCTGGAATTATCGGAATACCTCTACAATAAAATTAAAAACAGAGAGGAATTTGAGATGGTCTTTGAAGGAGTGGTAAGTCATGGACCACAAAACTCTTCCAATTAAATTGGGCATTTGGGGAATAGAAACCAAATGCACTCTACAGTCCAAAGTTAAGCACTTTAAACTCTTGTCGATTTCAGTAGAAGATATTTAAAGACATGCTTAACTCTCCAATTGAAATCAATGAGACGTAAAAGTGCTGAACTTTGGTTGGTTCATGGCCCAAGATTTTTTTTTCACAGATTTCAATAAAGAAAGTCCCCAAGTATCGTTTTTGTTGTTGTTCTAGTTAACTGTGTTAATGTTCACTTGTTTGAAATAAGACTACATAGCATCACAACAACTGCATTTGGGCTGAAATTGTACTGAAATTGCAAATGGGCTAAATGGGTTGGTGCAGGCCAGAATACAAACCATAAAACTAGTACAGGCATCCCCCACCATAAACATGGGGGATACCTGAAACCAGGGCTGGCTCTAGCAGTGGCGGGGCCCAATGTGGGGCATTCCTGTGGGCCCCCCAACCCTCCCTGTGGGGCCCCCCACTCACCAAGAAGAGATCGTGCCACGTGCAAAGCATGGCATGAGGAAGTACTTGGTGGTGACACCATAACATCACTGCCAACTGCTTCCAGGTGGCCCATTTCGCGCTGTTTAGAGGCAGAGGCAGGTGGGAGAGACCAAGGTAAAGCTGCTGTGCTTGCCCCACTGACTTACAGCCCATAGAGATCCCAGCTGCAGCCACAAGCAATATGCTCACCCTGCTAGTGCGGGGCCCGATGTGACAACATTGGTCACATTGGCTTAAAGCCAGCCCTGCCCAAAACCTTGGCTAGCCATGAACCCCTACTCAATCCCCCCCCCGTCACACTCATGACTCACCTCTCTGTTTGCAAATGCTTTGCAATAGGAAGATTTTTCAGGAACAGGAAGTGGAGTCTCATGTTCTTCTCACTGTCTGTCTGCTTCTTCTGCTGGCCACTTCCTGTTAGTATTCTTTCTGCCTCCTCATTTATTGGCTCCAAGTCCAGTTTCTCACCGTCTGCTTCCTTTTCCAAAGTATTCCAAACTAAAGGAAGAAATAATCTTCCCTTTGCAAAGCATTCGCAAATGGGGAGTCGTGAGCACATCCAGGGGCGGGGGGATCTGAGAAGTGCAGATACTCGAAACCATGGATATGGCACCTGTGTATATATGGGAGGATGCCTGTAATTTCATTATCACAAGGATATTTGAGACAGGAATCCTATATGCCAGTTGTCGCAACCCACCAGGGGAACAGGAAAAGAGTGATTCCCCTTTAAGGGGAATGGCCCAGAAATCAGCAGCAATGCGATCTCCATGATTGTGTTGCTGCTGGACAGGGAAGGGGTTTCTAAACTTACTTGGGGGGGGGGTTCTATGGAGGGTCTGGGGAGCCTGCAACCCTTTCTGCAGCCCTCCCCAAGGCATGTAGAAGTTGAAAAAATGGGGAAAACCCACTTCTGGGTTTTGGCCTGGAACTGTTTTTTTTTTACTTTTCACAACGTTTCCGAGTCTCGGTGATGGCTGCAGTGTGGGTCGCAGGCAGTGATGTCATTCAGGGGGAACGGACCAGAACAGGCGTTCTGGATCCTAACGGGCTCCATGGCTGGTTCCGGGTTCCCGACAAGTGCCAATCAAAAGTGAGTTCCTGTTCCTAAATCATTTGAATGACACCACTGGTCGCAGGTCCCCAGACCCTCCAGAGAGCTATAGCGACCCCCAGGTAAGTTGAAAAATCCCTTCCCTGGCCAGCAGCAGCGAGATCATGTTGCTGCCCCATCCCACCCAAGTATGTAATTAGCCTGAAGAACTCTTTGCCACAGGATGTGGTGATGGCGTCTGGCCTAGATGCCTTTAAAATGGGATTGCACAGGTTTATGGAGGAAAACTCCATCACAGGTTACATGCTATGACAGGTATGTCCAGTCTGAGATTAACTGGTTGCTCATCATGAGGTCCAGGAAGGAATTTTTTTCTGTTATCCGAATTGGCCAAGGATGGCACTTTTTTCTCCTACCCCCAACACATGATGGAAGGATGGTGTGTTCAGTAGGTTTCATGATTTAGCATGGTAAATTCTCTGTTTATAAAGAAGCAAACAGTTCATATACCTAGAACTGAACAGTTATCTGGCTGTAAATCTTTTACATTTCATTCCTTCCCTCATTTGCGTACATTAATGTACACAATCTACACAAATCAAATTCTAAAAAATACAATAATAATGTAACCTTTTACAACAACTCAGCCACTACTATCCAGGATGTCAGGTTTGAGTTCAGTGACCACACCATTGTGGTTATCACAAACATTAAGATCTGTCTTATATAGGTCCTCTATGTATTCTTGGTAAATAGGGTAAAATAGGGTAAATGCCAGATGCAGAGTATCTGGTTGTCTTCGTGCTCCTTGAGGCATCTGGTGGCATCTGGTGGGCCACTGTGAGATACAGGAAGCTGACTAGATGGGCCTTTGGCCTGATCCAGCTGGGCTCTTCTTCTTTTCAAAGTTTTTATTTTCCATCAAGTTCTAAAATTATAAGAAATACCAATACAAATCCTTTCACCACATTAAAAAAAGAAAATTGGCAAAAGCTTAGGGTTAGAGAGCAAAGCAGGAAAAAGAAGGATAGGAAGAGGAATAGGGCAGAAAAGAGAGAGAGAAATGGGAAAAAAGAAAGTAAAAAAATCAAGATAAAAACAAATACAATCATTTTCTAAATATGCATAATGTCAGCATGGAATAGTTTTTGTGAAACTTAAGTCTTTAAAATATTTCTTTAATTAATGACTTAAAATGTCTCTAGACAATCTGGCTTCTTTATCCTTTTGTTTCTTTTCCTTCCTCTAGTCCATAGTTTGTTGCTCTGAAATTTTCTTTTTCATGCAGAGAATCAATGAGTGGTCTCCAGTTCTCTAAAAAGATCTTAACTGATTTTTCTCTAATTAATGTCGTGTGTTTGTCCATCTCCAATTTTGTCCAAAAAATTTTTTCCACCAATCCTGTTTTGGCCATTTCTTGAACCTTCCAGTATTGTGCATAAAGTATTGTGGCAGCAGTTGTCATATACAGTACATAAATACAGTTTCCTTACCCTCCCATACTTGCTCTTCAATTATACCTATCAAATAGGCTTCAGGTTTCATCTGAAAATTTGCTTTCAGGATCTCTTGAATCTGTTGATGTATTCGTACCCAATTTTTTTTTGGCTATTTTACATGTCCACCAAATATGATAAAATGACTCTTCTTTTTCCTTACACTTCCAACATGGGCTCTTCTTATGTTACGTTCTTATGAGCCTAAGCAGCTCTTTGGATTCTGATCTTAAGCTTGTTTCTTCCCCTCTTTTCTCCCATATTGTTTGCCTTTCATTTTAAAAGATACTACAGTGTGCCACGTTGAACACTTTTGCTCAGTAGTATCAACAAGAACTCAGAGTTCCGTAGGGGTGTGAAGTTCATAAACTGAGTGTAGTGGCAGCCCTAAAGTAATCTACTGTACTCTCCTCTTAGTTGAGATTCCGCACATCATTGTCTCTGCTAAAAGTTGCTACTTTTGTTAATTCCACTGCTGCTTCTCTTGGTTCCACTCCATAAGCTCTGGGTGATTGGATAATGAGTGCACCACGGTTCTTTATTTAAATTCAGGAATTGATTTTCTGTCTTTCAAGATGAGACAATTCTTCCTCGGCACAATCCTATTGTACCTCTGTCCTGGTGGAGCAAGCACTCCCCCAGCCCAGGGTGTTGCAATTGTGCCCTAGAGCACATGACAAAAGTGCAGAAGTTAGTGGTGCCATACTGCCGTCACTAGATCCAGACGGATTGTGTAACGGAGCAAGTAAGGGCTGCTCCGAACAGTGCAGGAAGGGAGGCAGGATCAGGCCCGGGAGGATGTGGGATCAGCAACAGTGGTGCGGTGTACACCATATTCAGTCTCCCTTCCGGGCCAGATACGACAGATTTGTGCCAGCTATTTAGCAGGCATAGGTCTGGTTGCCCCATTGCAGCAGCTGGGACTTACCCTGAGGTAAATGGGAGAATAACCCTTTACCTGAGGAGACCTCCAGCACTGCAACTTCCCCCATAGGATGCAGCATATCATGTGCTGGTACTGCTGCATCCGTGTGAGGGGGGCGGGATAGGATTGGGCTGCCCATGTATTTGTTTTGTGGCACTAAAGTGGGCCACATATACTGTTATACTGTTGGTTAAGGCACAATTCTATCCTCCTTCCCCCTTTCTCCCCATGGGTGCAGCTGTGCAAAAAAGGTGCATACTGTATCTGGGGTGGGGGACAGATCAAGAGTCTCCAAAAGGGAAAATGGGCCTCCACAAGCCTCCTCTCCACAATGGGACTCCTCAGACCTGCGCCACCAATTCCATGATTTTGACGTTGCCATTGCAAGCAATTTCCTGGGTGCAAGTCTGAGAAAGGGGGCAGGGAGGCTGCTACTGGAAGGGAAAAGATTTGGTGAACCCCATTGCCACCAGATCCACCCCTTTTGAAAGCCTCCCCAATCCCTGTTCCCTCCCTACTCAGTTTCACCCCTCCCTGCCCCCTCCTGCCTCCTCCCCCAGCTTACCTGCTCAAGTGGGGGGCCAGCGATCCAGTTGACATTCACGGGAAGGCTCTGGTCTTCTTGCCGGTGCTCCAGCAGCCTGCTACTCAGCATCTGTTTATTTAATTTAAAGAAGTTATACCCTGCCTTTCACATGTCGAAGCAAATGCCCAAGGCATGCTGCTACAGCCTGCTTTCCAGCTGCTTTGCAGCAGCCAGCACTAGCATTCTGCCACTGGAGCAACCCAGTAGGATTGGGCTGCCCAAGAGACAAATCCAGAAGACCTTAGGATGAGGCTGGCCATGCGAATAACCTGCGGAAACAGTCTCAGAGCCTGAACCTGCATTTAGTTGCTCAGTGTTCTAGGCCAGCAGTAGTGAATTTTTTGAGACCTTGTGCCCAAATTGGTGACAGTCTTCTAATCTAAAACCTTTTCTCACATGCTCAATGATTATGTTTTATTTTAGCAGGTAGAAATGAGAGTGCAATCCTAACCTGGAGTTCGGCCTGCGCAGTTAGGCCAGCAAAGGTTGGCCAGCACAAGGCCACTGTAAAGTGCATTTGGACCACTCTCGGAGTCAGGAATGATGGCGCACGCCTGTGTGCTGGCCTTTCTGATTCCGAGAGTGATCCAAGCATACTTTACAGTGTCCCTTGTGCCAGCCAAACTTTGCTGGCCTAACTATGCTGGCCTAATTCCAGGTTAGGATTGCGCCCTGAATGACATTGATATAAAAACAAATGTATAATTAACTAATCAAAAATCAATATATTAATTATAATATAATTAATGATCAAAAAATACACAGGCCATGCTAAGAGATATAACTGTAATAATATAAATCAAATATATTTACTGTAGGAAAAAATATTAGTGAAGCTGCAAAGCTACATTTTTATCATTGCAATCACTAATATTGAGTGTTCACTCACAAACAGAAGAAAAATATAAGCAGAACAAAGCCAACACCAACTGTTGACGTCTGCCCAAATACTGATGTGTACACTGGGCCTGTGAGGATTTAGAACTGTGTCATCCAACAGAACATGTTCTCGCAACCACCCAGCTGCTGCCAAACCGGCATGTGATTTCTCCTGTGTACACTTCTCATTGCTGCTGGTTTGTAAAAAATAATTTGCTGCTTCATTTGGCAGCAATGATCATCATTCTATATTTATCATGGGTGGGACTTAAAGAATCAAGGGGCAGCACTGCATACTGGGTGCCAACAAAGATTTTTTGCTTGCCACCTTGGGCACATTCTCCACCCTTTTCCTATGTGGACCCAGAACAAGAGCCAGTACATTGTGCTTTCAGAAGATTTAGCCGAGAGGGTTAATGCCTCCGTTTGCCCGAAGATAACAACTGAAGATCTGAAGGTTGTGAGCTTGAGACTACCGGAAGTCTCTGTGAGCAGCAGACCTTGCAAACTGCGGCTGATTGAAAGCTGAGTTCCAGCTGCCTCGTGGGAGGAGGAGTGTGCTGAAGTCAGCTGCATCTCTGGTGGGAGCAGGGAAGTCTCTTATCAGCCAGCAGAAGACAGACGGTGGCTAAGAAAGAAGGCTAAATCCAGAAAGAAAGATCCGTATGAGTGTTGTTCTTGAAAGATAGAACATTTCTGTAAATTGTAAAAACCTTCGGGTTTGTGAATAAAAGTCTGCCTATGTAAACCGCCTTGAGTTACAGTCATTAGAGAAATCTAGTGATCTTAAGAAAGGCGGTATATAAGTATTCACCAGAGTAAGGTTTTTTCTCTCTTCCTGGGCCGTTCCAGTGAGTTTTAAGGAATAAATAGCTGAGTTCAGAGCCGGAGTAGGCGCTAACTGCTCCTGGGGCGGGCCAGTGATGAATGATGTTGCCGTGCTCTCCACGCAGTCTCACCATGCTCCCTGCTTCCGGAATGGCTCCATTTTGGAGCGATTCAGAGGCAAGGATGGGCAGGAGGGCCCAGCTCTGTGCCGGCTTTCCCCGCCAGTGCTCTCAGCCCCGTTGGTGGCGCACGTGGCAGATGCATCACCATGCTGCATGGCACGACGCCTCTGGCTGAGTTACTAAAAGAATGCGTGTGTTGCTGTTCTCATATCCCCATTAGGCCTTCCAATGCATTTCTAAGCTACCATAACAGAGCTCTGGAGAGACAATCCAGAGTACAGGATTTGGAACCACAGTACTGTTATTGCAATCGCCATTTATGATGAAGCAAGATGGCTGGTGGCTGGGAAGAGGGTCCCCCACACAGTGATGACCTACAGTCCCCCCCCCTTCCTCTTGACTTGCATGCTCTGTTCGCAGCTGCCCTCCCACTTCAGTGGTCCCTAAGGCAAGGGAGCAGAAGTGTCCGTGAGAGGCACTGCTACTTGTCCAGGGTGGGATCAGATTGGAGAGAAAAAAATCTGAATGTTGATACTAGCATTTTGCTTTGTTTGTTTGTGTTGCTATAGCCTGAACACACAAATGTTTGTTTCTGGTACATTCCACCAAACCTCCGAGGGATGCCAGACTCTGAGGAGAGGAGGGAAAAACTATATAAGGTAAGGAATTTACCTTGTAATCCTAACAAAATACGACTTCCTTATTTCTGCATCAATGTGCCCCTTTAACCTATAATGGCATCTCCAACGCGATTGGCACATATTACAATCCGAGGTTCTAATTTGAGTCTCTTGGTCCAGCTGATCAGGTTAACTGGATCATTAATGTTACTTACTTCGGTTTATAAAGTGCCATAAGTCATAACTGTAGCTTTGCTAAACTCCAGAATACATATGAAAGAGTTCTTTAAAATAAGGGATGCAAACAGCTACAAAGGAATGGGATGGGTGTCTGGACAAAAAATGCCAAATTTAAAAATTGGATTTGGAATTATTCTGTTTCCTTACATCAGTAGGGATATGTTCCCAAAGGGCTTTGGAACTGGATTATGGATGGGGTAGTGGTTGTCGTAAACTGAAAGCATACTTTCTAATTTGATAGCCAAGCCTGGCCCTAAAGTTAAGCAGGGTGAAATGGTCTGTTTCAGGCAATGCAGAAAATTTGGGGTACCATTAAAGGGCAGCAAATTGTTAATTATTTGTTTGGCTGCCATCCTATGTACACACTTGCCTGGCAGTAAGTCCTATTGTAGTAGTAAGTCCTTAGTAGTAGACATCTGAGTAGACATGCATAGGATTGTGCTGTTAGTTATATTTTTCCCAGCATGAGGTGAACTATTTAGATTTTCTAATTCAGGCACCAAATTGTCTTGGGCCATATTGCCTTATGGTGTTATACAAAAATTGTAAGTCATGTTGATTTCAGGAGATATAAAGGTACCTGAAAAACTGCACACATTTTCACAGACATTTTTGCTTAGATTGAAGGAGAACTACAATAAGTGGGAGAATAATAACCAATGGTTTTGTAGAAATTATGAACCTGTCCCTATGATTTGTCTTACAACGCAATCCAAGCGTGCCCATCGCATCAATGCTATGTGATAGCGTCAACGCGACGTCAGTAGCGCTGATGCAGGGGTGCCAAGTGGCACCCCCGCATCGGCGCTGTGGCAACAGTCGGCTGGCGTGAGGGAGGCTCCGTGTCAGGATGGGACTGGGATTGGCGGGGGGAGGGAGGTTCTGGGCGGTGGGAGGGCGGGACGTGGGCCGGCTCCAAATTCAGCCATAGGGCCGAATCCTAAGCCCATCCAGGAGGCTGTTTTGTAGGTGCAGACAAGGAGCACATGGGGTGGGCTGGAGCCTCCCCTACTGTAAGGGAGTAAATGTGCCCTTGCCGCGGGGAGGCTCCAGCCTCCCCAATGCAGCATCGGATATGGCGCTGGCCGGCCGGCCTCGGTCGGCCAGCACCATTCCGGTGCTGCGTTGGAATGCTTCCTTAATGTCCAACAGAAAGTCCTCAGTGTCAGATGTAGGGGCGTGGCAACCAGATGCAGGTATCTAGTTGTCTTGTGTGCTCCCTGAGGCATCCGGTGGGCCACTGTGAGATACAGGAAGCTGGACTAGATGGGCCTTTGGCATGATCCAGTGGGGCTCTTCTAATTGTGTGCCATTCTCTTCAGATTCCAATTTCTTTTGTTCATCTTTCTACACTTTTTGTTGTTCAAGCCCTGCTGTCTCTCTGGCATAGTTTGTTTCATTTTAGAAACTGGGTTGTGGGGGGGAAAAAAAAGAGGTTTTAACTTCTTCCTTCCTTTGTTTTGATCAAAAGGTGGCCCCTAAAATCAAGGCCCTGATGATGGAATCAGGCACCACAATGGTCGGCTATCAGCCTCAGGGAGACAAAGGCAACTTCTTCCGAATGGTTGTTTCAAATCCAGCAGCTACGAAGTCCGACATTGACTTCCTAATTGAGGAAATAGAAAGATTGGGGCAAGATCTGTAATCCTCTTGAGTGACTAACTTTACTTCTCTAACGCAGTTTTCCAGTACTGGCTTTTTTTTAACCAGTTCTGTAGAACATATTTTAAGGTAATTCCTTTCTAAATGTCCCATTTTCCTCTTTAAAATCAATAACAAAAAAA
>JAJKFI010033265.1:0-21626 GCA_029204185.1 Lerista edwardsae
AAGGCTTCTTGCAAAACTTAGAGCTTTGCCATCCCTGTAGAAACGCCACTGTACACCTCCCACCAATGCGGCTGCACCACCAGAGCATGCAATGCATCCTGCAAATGGAGGCAGTCCCAGAAGTCTTCTCTGGGTAACATATGTTCGCTTGCCCAGTGATAAGCCTCTACTGCATGAATGGATCTACTTGGACCTGCATCGCTGATTTTGCTGGTGCATATCTGAGTGGGCCTAGAAAGGGGGATAGGATTAGTGGTGTAGCTGGAAGGTGTGCTGCCCTGGGGGACACCTTCCAGGGCTACCCCACTTACCCCTCTGAACATGACTGGAGCTATGCTCTAGTTGAGTCCAGAGGGTGTTCTGAGGACTGGGTAGGCTGCACACAACCTCTTTGGCTCTCAGAACTCCTTTGGAAAGTCGAAAACAGTCACTTTCAGCCGAAAACCAAAAGTGAAGGAAGTCGCTATTTTTCTGATGCTCTTTTCTGCGTATGCTTGAAAGTTGAATTCTTCACTTTGCAGTGGATATGTACCATCAGTGTACTGCAAGCTGAGCGCCACCACACATATGCTTATCCCATAACTCCCATATGCTGAGAGGACAATGTAAAGCAAACAAGACAGGTCAGCTTATTTTTAAACAAGGTGCAATGTAAAAGAGATTCCTACATGCAAAGTCATTGATCAATGGAAAGAGGTTATGCCAATTAGATCATTGCTGCTTTTGTACTTATTTGCTCATATAGTAGTTTTAGAAAAAGACAAAATGTTAGACAAAGGAGCAGAGTTTAAGCCACTGTAGCAAAAGTTCTCATTTCTGTATAAAGAGCCTCTTTTAAAGAAAATAAGCCTGGAATCTACCTTTTACAGCAGAAGGTCAGAACCAGGGGTGCGAGAATACCCCAGAATGGTTTTTAAAAATGGCCTTTTCCATGGCACAACTTGTTTTTGGAATGATGACAAATATGAGAGGTTTTAAAATGGAATATCTGTTTTGCGGCTGAATGAACTGCTGAAATTATAAAGATGATATGCAATGCAGTTTTAATTTTTCAATAAAAGATAATCATAAAATGTTTTTTCTTTGGTTCCTGTCATTTTGACTTCTATTCATTGCCTCCAGAACCGAAGACAATGATTTTCAGCATTTTTTTAAATCCCATGGCACACTAATGGTCAAGGCACAATATCTGTTTTTTTGACCATTGTCAAGGCACAAATATCACTTTTACATATTTAATGGAGTTAATAGTTCGATGGTTGTGTAACCACGACTTTTTTTATGCTAAGTGATGAATTGAACTCAGATAGGTTGACAGATTGTCATACAATCATTGTATAGTTTGTCATGTCATCTTTTGGCAGCCTGCATTGCCAAGGAGAAATCCACGCCCTTTAGACACATATATGCAATGCTGAAAACGAATCAAGAGCTTTTTCAAATTAAAACAAAAACATTTCTTGTGGAAAACAAACAGTCCAGGCAGGTTTTGTTCAACATTTTGTTCACGGCGTGATATTAAAATAAATCTGTACATTTATTTCATTATAGAACAAACATGTTTATGTTGCATCCCTTCCTTCAATAGGGGTATCTTCCAGAGAAAGGCTCCTTCCACCAAAGGCAGCTCCTTTCATTGGAACAAAGCCTTTGGATATAACCTAGAGCCTGATCCTAAGGTCTGTACTGTGGGCGATATGTGTGTACCACCGGATAAAACTGTCACAAACTTGCCATAAAGCATCTGCCTCAGTGCCAAGGGCGCAATCCTAACCTGGAGTTACGCCAGCATAGTTAGGCCAGCAAAGTGTGGCCCACATAAGGGCCACCGTAAAGCACATTTGAACCACTCTTGGGAGGTCATGGAGGATGCTGCAGGTCTATGTGCTGGCCTCTCTGACTCCAAAAGTGGTCCAAACATACTTTACTATGTCCCTTGTACCAGCCAAACTTTGTTGCCTAACTGTGCCAGCCTAACTAGGATTGTGCCCAGTTTTGCAAATAGCTATTAAGAGCCCAATCCTATGCATGTCTACTCAGAAGTAAGTCCCAATACAGTCAAAGGGGCTTACACCCAGGTAAGTGTGGATAGGATTGTGGCCTAAGTCTTGCAAGTGGCATGTAAGCAGAGGAAGGCACTTTAGGAACCAACCCAAACCATAATCCAAAGCACGTAAACTGGAAGTAAAGACTATTCATCGAGGAACACAATCCTAACTGCTGCTGCCTGAGTCAGTTCAGAGTGTTGCAAACGTGACATAAGACACACCTGCAATGACTCGAGAGATACCAGCACCAGTGGGGAGACCTGTGCTGGCCCACCTACACCACATTCAAAGACCCTGGCTGCTGTTGCAGGCAGGTAAGGTGCACAATGGCACAGGGGCGTGGGGTGGGTGATGGGAGGCAGAGAGGGGCTTTTGGGGGCAGGGAAGGTAGAATGGGGTAGGTTGGGCCTGGGAGGGGGCAGGATTGGAAGAGGCCTCCTCTGCCATATCCTAACCCCATTCCCAGCAGCCTGGAGTTACACCGTGTTTCCTGGATTTGTGCCAACTAAAGAGCTGGCACAGATCCAAGAAGCCCCACAGGGCAGGCTGGGGTTTGACATGGGGTAAGAGGAAAAATACCTCCTTATCCCAAGGAAAATGCCAGCTACCTCCTCACCCATGCTGGATACACAGATTAGGCCGGCACAGATTAGGATTGGGTTGCCCATTACTTTCATGTTAATGCAGTAAGGGTTGTATACGAATTCTTTGTTCAGATGCTTATTTCAAAGAAAATAAGATCAAAGGATTCAACAGTCCAAACGTTTTTTTTTAATCGAGCAGTACGATAACGAGAAAGAATTTTTATCTGCTGAATCTGCATTTTAGCAAAATATAAAGTTGTACTTCTAATCACATCTAATTTGAAATAAATCCATTGCAATGGGATGGACCTCTTGTCCAAGGAATCGGACAGAAGAAATGCCAGTCCATAATAACTGGATCCAGAATTCAGTTGACATATTTGGATTTAAATCAAGTGGCTCTCCACCTCTGAAGGGAGCTGAGTAGCAGTTCTGAAAACACTTGTCTGGAATAACAGAACATGCAGTTAACTAGATTCTGAGTCACAACTTCGGAAGAATGTAAAAATTCATGGAACAGCACTAAGTGGAAGATCACTGAGTATAGCTACAATGTATTGTGGTTTGCAGCACCGTACAGAACATTTGGTGAGTGAGGAAGATCTGTCCCAATCCAGCCTCCCTGCCCTGCCCCCTCCCCACCTCTGCTTGGTCAAAGAACAGCAGCTTCTTATGTTCTTTGACCAAGCAGGAGAAGAAGATCTGAATGATGATCAGGGAAGCATACAAAGGTATCTAATTCCCCTTAACATCTTGGTGCCTGGAATAAGAAGCAGACTCTACTAATCATGCTCTGGGAGAGTCTTTTTGTATGCAGCAGTTGAACCCATTATGGCTTTGATCACACCTCAAGTGTTTATCATGCTGCCCTACCTGACCAGTTTTACTCCAAAGAGCATAGCAGAATTTCTGATATTCCAGACTATCATTCCATGTTTAAAAAAAAAAAAGCACGCGTATTCAGTTTGATGATTTCCATGAAATATAACCGTGCTTTCCAAAATCTCCTTTATCCAGATGCTTTTCTAAGTAGTTCTAAATAGCTGTTGGGCTGATCCTAATAGGGCCTTCTGCTGCCGGAACTAGTGTCACAGCTGTCACAGAGCGCAACATGCCATTCCATGCAGACTGACGGCTGCTGCAGGTGATGAGCAGCTAGTGAGCTGACGAGCCCATCCACATCCTCCAGCACTGGTAAGTCAGAGCGGGGGGGGAGTGGGGGGAGTCCGGAATGGGTCAGAGATCAGGGCGGTAAGAAAGGTGGATCAAAGCCAGGAAGGGGTGGTATTGGCAGGAGCTGCACCATCAATAAACTATTCCCCTTCCTGGCTTTGGTTCACCTTCCTGGGTCCACTTGGACTTGCACCAACTATATAGCTGGCACAGGTCCAAAATGCACCCATTCAGGCAGCTAGGACTTACCCCTGGCCATGGGAACAAATGTACCCAGAGGAGACTTTTGGGGACTGAAACTCCCTTGTGGGATGCAGTGTACGCCCCATTGGCACAGCTGCATCAGTGCACAGAGAGTTGCGTAGGATTGGGCTGTCCTTGTCTTCAGCAGTCAGCTTGCTGTTGGCCTTTGATCTGAATGGTATAAAAAAATCCTGCATGTGCTCCTGTCTTCTGAAGAAGATGGATATACATTCTGGCAAGAGCTGAACAGCCTTTGCATCCAACTCTGCCATTTTACATGTGTCAAGTCCAAGATTGAGCTCCATTACCAGCGGAAAATCTGTGTTTGCTGGATTTCTCTCTCAGGAGCCATCTGGGATTAAAACTAAAGCCCTTCACCAAATTGCCCTCGTCATTGAATACATCATCTGCAGTGGAGAATGAGTCAAAAGACAAGTAATTGCAGCAATTTTCCTTCTCCTAAAGTCTGATGGAACATTGTGAGTACAATGGTCATAATTACCCTTAATGGAATATTATCCAGCACCATGGCTTGCTGCAGTGAGAAATTGGTTTCCAGGGAAAGGACAAGGCAGAGTCTCAGCAACAGAACAATTGAATAATAACCCTCCACATTGACAGAGGGCTTTTGAGGGTTCAAAGGACTTCATTTACATTATCTTCTTGTAATCCTTACAGCAATCAGCAACGGCCCAGACAAGGGTCTTTGTTTCAGTGTGGGTGTTCTATGTATGGAACACCTCCTGAGACAGGCTTAGCATCACCTTTGTTTTGATTTTTCCAGAAAAAAACCCTTTCCCTTTCAGTAGCAACTGAAAGGAAAAGTGAAGTAGTGGGGAAGTGGCAAAGAAAGGTTAGGATATACATCTGTTGGTCATACTCTACACTGCAATTTCCAACCAGTGTGCCACAGCACATTGATGTGCCCCAAATGATCTGCAGATGTACTATGCGAGTTTGGGGAGGATTCTGTATTGCTAGGGCCATTAGGGGACATGAGCCCTCCACAGGCAGTGCAGTGTGCCTTGTCGATTGTAAAAAAAACTGATAGCGTGCCTGGACAATGTTTGCGCCTTGTCAGTGTGCCATGAGATGAAAACAGTTGAAAATAGCTGCTCTACACATTTGCATGCGTAAGGCGGTGGCATGATGCTGCAGCTAAGACAACAGTTGCATAAAAGCGTGGAAGCGCTCTCAGGCGCTACCGAGTGAATTCATGAACAATACTGACGTCAAATCCTGCTCTCAGAGTCAAAGTAAACCCATGAATGTCTACTCAGAGGAAAACAAATCCAAATAATTTTTGTTGGATGAATACAATATAAAAGAAGCTGCACAATGCCTGTTTGTTTCCTGTGTCACTGTCCATCTCTTTCAGGGCACAATCCTAACCTGGATTTAGGCCGGCATAAGTCACTTGTGCCAGCCCAGGACACCCTAAAGAGTGTTAGTCCACTCTCGGGGTCAGGGAGGCCGGCACATGAACGTGTGCTGGCCTCCCTGACTCCAAGAGTGGTGCAAAATGCACTTTAAAATGTGTTCACAGCATTCCTGGGCTGGCACAATCCTAAATCCAGGTTAGGCTTATGCCCTCGACATTAGTTCTTGGGTATACAAAGATACAGATTTCTCATGAATTTTCCAACACAACATGGTAAATCATCCCATCTATGTGCAGCATGATAGATTTTGTAGTTCACAGAAAGCAATTTGATTGAAACCTCTGGAAGGAATCTTCTAAGCTTGCCTTCTGTTTTGAGGGTTATTTCTATCTGTGACACGAGTCCAAAATATTTCTCCATTCAGTGTTTTTGGTTTCCTACCCCCCCCACCCCCCACTTTCTCAATGGAACAGACCTTTGCTTTCTTTCCGTCTGGTGTTTCGGCCCTGTGAAGTCTTCAGTGATTAATTCACTTCTGTCTCAGCAGCTGATATAACTTCTTTCCCTTCACACCTCAAGGGGAAGGGCTCTTTTATCTTTGCCAACAAGGGTGTCTATTTTTTCTATACTTAAAAAAAAAAAAGAGCGTTTGGCATTTCACTGATCTTTGTCACGTCATTACGACAGAATGTTGCCTTCGCTGGAAGCTGCCAAGCTGGTCTGAAGACTATATTTTCCCCCCAGAACCTCAGGCTTATTCTCAAGGTACAGTTTAGGAATAAAGATGGAACCAATTGTTAACATGGCCAGGCCTAGCTTCTTCTGTTAAATCCAAAGCAATCCCCTTTTGAGGTATTGTTCAAAATACCGCAGGAAAGCAGCCAGCTCTGGCATCACAATGATGTCTGGCTGTGACATCACTTCTGGTGGGTCCCGGACAGATTGTCATTCTACAAAGTGGGTCCTGATGCTAAAAGATTTGAGAACCACTGCTCTAGTAGTAGTTCAATCAATTCAATTCAGAACCTTTATTGGCATTAAAGAAATATATACAAAAAGCAGAATAGTTAAATTAAACAGTTAATTTTAACACTTCGGCAAGAAAAGTTGCTACCGCAAGTGTGATAGAAGGACATCTGTCACTCAAAAGGATAGAAAAGGGGTCAGAGAAAACGGTAGAGAGAGAAGAATGCCAAGGCTGGAGAAGAGCGAAGGGAGCGATGATAAGTACAGTGTAGTAGAATGTGTGGAAGAGAGTCTGGAGCTAAATGACAAAAGAGACAGTCTTTGGTCTCGAGGAATTTTAGAAAAACGACCAAAATGATAGGCTGAGGGAAATATATTTAAACGAGCAAGTAGAAAAGCTCATCTAGTAGTAGTTATGATGTCAGGGATTTTGGATCTAAAGCCCACAGCTGAGTCAACGTTCCTCAAGGTAACCTCAACACAAAACACAGCGACGTGGCTCTGAAGCACATGAGTTAGACTTACTTAATTCAGCAACCACTCTGAGCCACCCCACTCCCATCCCTACAAGCGCCTCCTCACTATCCTGTTGTAGTACAGCCAGGGCCAGCTGCCACCTCCAGCTGACTAATGATTGGTCTTTTAACCCCAATTAAGCATGTATTTTCTCATTCCCCCGAAGAATATGGACTACTCTGGGTGGTAGAATTGCTTCCACAATGAATCCTGGCAATGCTAGGCAATCTCTGTTCAGCCCTTTGTGAATTTATACCGAAAAGAGCTATTCAGGTTCACTCTTTGTCAAAGTGGCACATCTACGTCCTCTCATCTACGTAGTGTCATCTCATCTGCACTGTGGAGGATGTTATATATGAACTAAAAACCAACGAAAGCTGACATTTATAAAACCCCTATTGTTAAGTAAATACATACTGCCTTAAAATTCTCTACAAACTTTACTGTTCTTATCATCATCTACCTACTTTGACAGCGAATCCAGATGGTGTCAGAATGCACCCCAAAATAAGGTCGTACAGACTTGCAGGACTGCCTAGAAACTCAGAAGGAGAGATGTGTATAAATGGTACACTCCCACAAAAGAGCCATGTGCAGACTGAGCATGCTCAGAGCACAATCCTAATCAACTTTCCACCACTGGGTTAAGGGTACTGCAGCTCTGAGGTAAGGGAACAAATTTCATTACCTTGAGGAGGCCTCCATGACTGCCCCTCCCCCACTGCAGGATACAACACATGCCCCACTGGCACAGCTATGTCAGTGCTGGAAAGTTGGTTAGGACTTCGCCCTCGGTCTCCCCACCCCCCACCCCACCAAGCATGGCATACTGAGGTGGAACACAAAACCAGCAACAGAATATGGACTTTGTGTACCTGGTCTACTGAAGGCTAATCATGTCTTCATAGAATCTCAAGTTGCATTCGGAGCTGGAGAAGAACTTCCCAAGGGAAATGCTGCTCCACAATACAGATTACAAAGTGGAGAAATACATATTGTTAATGTACACTCCACTTTCCCAACTGGGAAAGTTCCAGGGGCAGCACAACCTGAGTCTGGCTTCCTTTGGAAGGTGGTTCTCTGGAGACTTAGGGCCCAATCCTGTTCAACTTTCCAGCACCAATGCAGCCCCAAGGTAAAGAAACAAACATTCTCTTGCCTTGAAGAAGCCTCCAAGTATGTTCCCCCGCTACAGGATGCTGCACACACCCCATTGTCACAGCTGCATCAGTGCTGGAAAATTGGATAGAGTGACCTGGACTTTGAACTTCCTAGCACACAGCCAGATGTGTCCATGACACCAACTGAAGAGGTTACCTCAGGCAGGAGATAGGCAGGAAATGTCAATCTCTGTCAGCCTACTTGCCTTCACGGCTGATCCTCCTCTTCCTCCTTCCACTCCCTGGATTGAAAAAGGAAAATGGGGGAAGAAAGGAAGAGCAAACTTGGAAGCAGTGGAGTTGCGGGGGGGGGGTGTCAGCACGCAGGGGCACAACTCCAAGGATGTGCCCCCCCCCACTGCAAGTGCCACCCCCATGCCTGCTGCCTCACTGCTGCACGCGTTCTGAGGGCTGAAAATTGTTTCTTCTAGAAGTGGTGATTTTTGGCTCTCTGGAGGCCTTCTTTAGCAGTTCGAAAGCACCTAAAATGCAAGTAGATAAATAGGGACCACTTTGGTGGGAAGGTAACGGCGTTCCGTGCGCTACGGCGTAGAGTCATGCTGGCCACCATGATCGGACAAAAACGCCGGCTCACAGGCTTTGAAACGGAGATGAGCACCGCCCCCTACAGTCGGTCACGACTAGACCATTCGGTCGTGGGGAAACCTTTACCTTTACCTTTAGGCCTTCTTAGGGCCAGGGAAGCCGTACACTACCTTCCCAGCCCTCAGAAGGCCTTCTGGAGGCCAAAAACTGTCACTTCTGGTTTTCAGCCAGAAACCTGAAATTGTTTTTTTTTGCCTCTGGAAGGCCTCAGGCCTTCTGAAGGTTGGGGAGGCCACACGTGGCTTCCCCAGCTTTCAGAAGGCCCTTCAGGGGCTACCCACTCTGCTTAAAAAAAAAGCAGAGGAGGTTCCTGGAGCAGGGTGGTGATGGAGGTGTGACTGAGGGCCAGAGGGGGGCAATTTTGCTGCCCCTCCTGCCTTCCGCTTGGGAGTATTTGCCCCCCTGACCCCTGCTAGGTATGCCACTGCATGGACGGGAGGAGATTGCTGAATATTGGAGGGGGAGAGGAGCAGAGGCTGGCACATCACTGGGTAAGAGGGGAGCATGACTCCTCCAGGAGTCAGAAGGTCTTGGGCTAGCCCTCCTCATAGCTCACAAACTTAGCCATTAACTAATTAATGCTTTGAACAAATAGAGAAATCATCACACTCATACAGAAATGACCCCAAAATAGAGGTCAACATTCACAGAAAGGTTGTTTCCCAGCACATGCAACTCCACACTGCCATCATGTGGTAATATACAGCAGCCATTCTGAACTCTGGAGAGAAAAGCCTTTCTCCCTAGTTTGTGTCTATTTCTCACTCTTTATGGACCCTTGAGGCTTCTGTGATGTCTCAATATCCTAAAAGCTGCAAAAACATCTTCCTGCAATAATCTTTGCCCTTTAAAAAAATTGAACACCATTACAGAAGAGCCACATGGCATCCCAAACAAACCTTATGTGGCATGGGTGTCTTCTGGGATGCCTTTCTTCTGACAATGGATTCTGGCCAACCCTGTTGCTGAGACTGGCATATGTTCACCAACTGAGCAGTTAAGCCCTCCTGAGTAGGTAAAGGGATGAGATGGGATCACCAGATGGTCCAAACTCTATGACACTCTATCCCAACCTGAGGATAGAAGATGGATCTGAAGATCAAAGGTGGTCCCGAGATCCTGAGAAGTGGTTCACGAGGTCTCAGGAAAAAGATTACCTTTGATCACTTTTAGCATCTCACAGACTAGCAGAGCAGACCACCCACAGCCAGCATATCCAGGGTCTCACTGAGCACTCCACCACGGACTACCAAATTTAGAGGGCAATCCTAACCTGGATTTAGGCCGGCACAGTTAGGCCAGCAAAGTTTGGCTGGTACAAGGGACACCATAATGTATGTTTGGACCACTCTCGGAGTCAGAGAGGTTAGAACACAGTCCTAAATAAAATTCTTCCTTGGGGTTTCCTATTCGGACACTCACAACACATTATTTGGGGAAGATAATGTGAGAGTACGGTGAATCTATGGAAGAGGTGACCCATTAACAACCCAATTCTCTCTACACCTCCCACCAATGTAGCTGCACTACCAGAGTTTGCAATGCATCCTGCAAGTATGTTTGGACCACTCTTTGAATCAGAGAGACCAGCACACAGACATGCACCATCCTTCCCGACTCCGAGAGTGGTCCAAACGCACTTTACAGTGGCCCTTGTGGTGGTTAAACTTTGCTGGCCTAACTGCGTTGGCCTAAAACCTGCCTAAATTCAGGTTAGGATTGCGCTCTTAATTGTATTTTTGTGTGCAGGGAGATGGGGTCCATGTGGTCCACAACAATGCCAATTTTTGCCCCAGTGGTCTGCAGGCTCCTAAAGGCTGGGAACCAATGTGCTATGATATTAGTAATCCTGTTGTTGTTGTTAAGCCCAAGCACACAGTAGTTTGTCATTGCTTGTTTGTCATTTGTCACTGATGTACCATTTCTATGCATTAAGGAACACATGGGTGCCAACTAGGGGGGGGGCTTTGGGTTTTGGGGCCCCCATGGGTTTTTTCAGTGGGGGCAGAGCACTCACGTTCAAGCCAGCCACCTCCAGCACCCGGCACCCCTCCCAATCAGTGGCCCCAGCACCCCTTCCTGAGGCTGGCTGCCCCCCCAGCTTCGGAAGTGGCAGCTGTGAGCAGCCGCCACTTCTGAAGCCGGGCAGCAATGACAGGGGCGTGGCCATGGACACCCCCAATGTTAAAAGCAAGTCGGCGCCCCTGAAGGAACACTTCACTCCCTCCTTGGAAGAGTGCAGAATCCATATTCCTTGTCCCTTTCTCCTGGACAGGGTGAATTGCTAAGGGAAAGTATCCCCCCAAAAATGTTCAAAGACATTATTTTCTGCCTGTGGTTTAAATTCTTGTTCAGACCTGGTTTATCTTTTATATGTCTTGCGTTGTGATCCTCCATGTCCCTTCCCATTTCTTTTATTTTGCGTTGGTAATTCAGTCCTTTTAATAAACTTTTTTTGCGTTCTTCATCACCTGTCTCCTCGTCTCAATTCATAAGGGAGCAGACTGAGAACACTCTGTTCTCATTACTGTCCTTTGCTTTAGCATTTGTGTAAGTGGGAATCCAAACCATTTTCCAGATCAGGGAGAAGGTTTTCTAAGGTATCCTCTTTCTGTTTGGCTTTCCAGTCTTGGTGGTAGCACCAGAGATGTCCCAGATCCCCAAATACCCCCAGATGAACCAGTGGGAGAGGGAAAGATGAGAGCATAGGAGAAAGGACCGTCACTAACCGCCACTAAAGCATTGTGCCTACTTTGCCCTCTGTCCACACTTCCCACATGTGCCCTCTTCCACCGTAGCTGCGCCTGAAAAGGCTGGAGTTCTGTTGACTCAGCTCTTTAAACGTCTTGCTGCATCAGAATCTGGGACTATAGCACCTGGTGCTTGACACATGAGTCATGACCATTTTCTGGAAGAGCAATCCTAAGTGGCCAAAAGGCTGGCCCTAGTCCCTTGTGCCAGGCTCTGGCTGTCGTTAACACAGTGTAAAGTTAACACAGTGTAAATTTGTGCCATTGTGGAAGGAATAAGGCCCATTGCCCGGGCTCAGAGGCCTGAAGGTAAGGCTGATCTTCTTAGGCTGAAACAGGGACTCCTGGAGGGCGATGGGAGGCATAACAGGGTGGGGGGACGGGCGTAACTGGGTGGGGCAGGTGGGGAATAAGCAGGTCCATGGGCAGCCTGGCCTGGGATGGAGAGTAGAGACAGGATCTGGCCTTTGGGCCAGATCCTAACCCAAGGAGGTTTAATAACAAGGAGGCAGCATGACATCATTTTCTTGAAGCCACATCGGGGCACCTGCGGCCATATTTGTTGACTCAGTCAGATCATTGCCGCCAAGGAGGATTGCCGCGAATTCACGAATGAAAATCTCCCTGCACGTGTGTAAAAGTTAATATCAACCTCTTTAATCATGCCTGCGTGTTCTGCATACGGGTGTGCGAATCGCTGTCAGAAAAATGGGATGCTACTATGCTGGGAGGCAATTCACAGCACAGCTTCATGAACTGAAGAAAACAGTAAGCAGACAGGTGCATACAAAGTTGGTCATCTTTACTGGACAGTAACAAGTCCACTATGGGGCTCCGCAGCAGACGGCTGGTTCATGTACCTATCCTTGCGGATCATGTCCACCCCTGCATGCAGATTGTTTTTCCTCAGCATGATGGCATCTTCCAGCAGGACAATGCGATGTGTCATACAGCTCGCAGGTGGTCACATTAATGTGACTGGACAGTGTATGTTATGTAAGGACTTAGCAGATTAGGTTCTTATCAAGTTATTACATTAAAGAACTCTATCTTCATTTATTTTTTAAGTTGTCAGAGACTGGTATTTTTGAATATTTAGTTTCCACTGAAAGATTCATGTATTCACATTACATCGGTTCAATAAAACTACAATTCACTGAAATAGTGAGTGCATTATTTTTGAAGCTGTGTAATTTCTTGTTGTTCCTAGCAATCTTATTAACCATTTTCTGACACCCACTGTTAATGGTCTAGAAGGTAAAAAAAAAAATCCCCCCTCCTTCCCCCCCTTCCCATTTACACATTTTTCCCCACCTTCCATTTTCTACTGTAATATTCTCGAAATTCTGAACATTAACAGAATTTGTTTTTGGGGGGGGGGAAGTATAGAAGTTTAAAAAAATACTCTTAATAGTCTAGAAGTGAAAAAGAATTACTCTCATATTGACAACTACTTATGTTATGAAGAGATTTTAATGTAATTTTCCTATATATTTATCTAATTTTTGCCCACCCTCCCCTTTTTTTTTCTTTCCTTCCCATTCACACTTTATTTTTCCACCTTTCATTTTCTACTTAATATTTATGAAATTCTGAACATTAACAGAATTTTTTTTTATGGGGCATGACCGTTTTATTTTTGCTTGTGTAGATTTCAATAAAGTCTGTCAAAATAGTGCAATCTGAGTTTAAATAGACAGCAAGTAGCATTTCGTCAGGTATGTTCAGTAATATAATTATGAGGAATTTAATCTTGTAATTGCATATAAATCATAATAAGGTTACCAATAATGTGTCTACATGATCACATGTTTTTATTTTCGTAAATTTTTATTTAAGGAATAAACTATTAAATCCTAAACAGTACGAGCAAAGCAATCTGACATGCTTGGAATGAGGATTGTTTTGAGTTAACTAACATGGCGGCTAAGCCCGCCCACTGGCTTCACCTCAGGAGCATTAGCGCTTAAGGGAGGGCGCCTCCTTGTTATTAAACCTTCTTGTCCTAACCCCTGTCCCTGGCTCAGGCAGCCCTGATTTGGCTGTCTGATTCAGCAGCTCAATTCTGGCCACTGCGCGTTACCCAGGGGAAGAGGAGTATTTCCCCGGGGAATGCAGCAGCTCCTCTGAACCCCAGGCTGCATATGGGGTAGGTGTGTCAGCCTGCCTATAACAGCCCAGGGTTAGGATTGTTCCCTAAGAAAGTCCCCATTCGTGCAAAAACTGGAAGTGAGCTTTGAGCGCTAAACGGGGCTTTTCCTAGCTGCAGGGAGACCAATGGAGGGGGCTTTGGGCCCTCCCAATGCTGTGCAGAGCCGCCCCCCCCCCCGAACCTGGGTGCCTGCAATGACGCAATTGCTGCGGCACAATTGGGACCCCCTCCCCAGCCCTAGTCCCCGCAGCAACATACGGTCCCAATGCCCAAGTAGGTTTAAATCTGCTGATTTAAACAGTAGCATCTTTACATTCCTAATATGTGGTAAAGGATTAGCTTTGAACAAGTCATCTGTGTTACATTTAACCCACCTTTCCATAATAAATCATCATTTTACGGCTGTCTTATTTCCTAAATTCTGTGGGTCAAATGTCATTTTACAGATGATATTTCAAGAGATTTCCCCTTTTGGTTACACTTGGTTTGTTTTCTGTGTCTGTGTTTATTCTTGTTTGCTCTGTACCAATAATTCGCAAAAGTATTACGGTAAGTCTGGTTTTTTTTTTTTACTAGCTATATTTATCACTCCATTGAAAACTAGCTTAGTCAAAACAGTTACAATATCTTCAGCACACCATTTCATCAAATTCCTGGATCAGATTTTAGCAAAGAATTGCTTGATCATCAGAATTCACCAAGGTTCTTCTCCCATCCATCTTGTTTAGCAGGTCATTTACAATTTCTAAACTAATAATTCTTTATTTGGATCTAGGTATGGTTTCTACTTCATTACTTTATTAACATTTTTAAAGGGCATGATTTATTTGTGAAATTAATTATTATTCCTATCAGATGATGACTTGGTGTTACTCCAGTAGATGCACCTGCCCATTCACAACTAATTACAGCAATTAAGGTTTCATGGCTCTACCAAAAATACAGCTCATTAACTTTAATTACTTTTGAGATGCAGCTGCTTGGAGACATACAGGGGAAAAAATGACCAGGTATGTCCATGTTTGTTAACTCTTTCAAAACAAGCTTTGGAGACAAGATACTATTTGTGGGTTTTCTTCCTAATTTTTCCCCATGTGATATCTTGGGTTTTTCCCCATTGAAAATTGTTTTCGTCTTCCTTCTCATCAGGCAGTATTCAGACCACTTTCCTTTTACAGCATCAGGTTAGATTTGAGACATATATAAATAAAGGACTCTGGCGCCTTAGCTTATGCCCCTAATAGAGAGGAGCTGAAATTTGTCATCTACTGAACTCAAATCAAAATCAAAATGCTTCAACTTTAAGCAGAAAAATAACCGGGGCGGGGGGGGGCGGGGGGTAGTCATTCAATTGTGTTCTCGGCAGGAGAACAGAACAATGAGAAAAATGAATTTGTATAGGATGAAGGGCCTCCACAATGTTGTCTCATATAGGTTTACTCTGATCTAGTTGGGGAAAATATGCAGATTAGAACAGGTACAGAGGGATATGAGCTGGATCCAGTCCCCTGCTACATTCCCTCAAGTTTCAGATCAGCGCTATCACCAATTATCTGCGTGTAGAACCACAGTAGCTGCATACTCATGTATTCAATCTGGGGCCATGTGGTGCCCAAGCTTAACTTATTTGGACCCTTTACAAACTTGTCACTCTCTCTCTCTCTCTCTCTCTCTCTCTCTCTCTCTCTCTCACACACACACACACACACACACACACACACACACACACACTTTCTTATCTGTTTAGAAAAAATTCTTATCTGTTTGGTACTGCCTGAAGCTAAGCAAGAGAATCTGTGGTCTTATCTTTGGAGGTGAGACAGATTGCCAGGCTGTGATAAGCTGCAGTATCTGTTGTGGCAGAATGGAGTTGCTGTGGAGCCGATTAGCCGTGGGAATGTGTGAGAAGGCCAGCTGGCAAAAGAATGGAGTACAACCTTGAGGACCTGTTCAGATTGGATTTACAATTGCCTACTGAGGCTTGATGGCATGTAGCCAGAGGAGAGAACCAAACTGCAAGGGCTACATTTGGGACTGAGTATTGGATGAATCACAGAATATTGTATACAGGAGTGCCCCTGTATCTGCTTGGGTTCTGTTTCAGACTCCACCATGGATACCTGAAACCAAGGATACTGGGGACACCTTTTTAAAGACTGGGGAACACCAGTGGTTTTGCTGCAACAAGGTAAAAAAAAAAAGAACTTTGTTTAACGTTCCCCTATCTTTTTAATAGACATCCCAGTATCCATGGTATCTGGTATCTGCGGATAACTGAATCAGTGGATACTGGGGCATACCTCTATTTGTCCAGTGGAAATTATTCCCAGGTAAGTACATTTAAAAGTTTGTAGCCTTAAAAGAGCTATATTAAAACCTAAGGGATAAAAATTGAAACCTGAAATTTAAAAATAAATTAATCTGCCAAAAGCGCAGTCTTAATCTGGAGTTAGGCTGGCACACCTGGGCCAGCAAAGTTGGGCTGGTACCAGGGCCACTGTAAAGCGCATTTAGATGGCGCACATCTGTGGTCTGGCCTTTCAAGAGTGATCCAAACATACTTTACAGTGTCCCTAGTACTGGCCAAACTTTGCTGGCCTGTGCCGGCTTAACTCCAGTTTAGGATTGTGCTCTAAAACTCATGTGAATAATCAACTGATTTATTTAATTGGGTGACAGCCTTCAGGAAACGATGATTCGGGTCGGAAGGCTATCAGTGCTTCCTCTTTCAATAAAGCGCAGGAGGTTAAGGGCACAATCCTAACCAACTTTCCAGCACTGACATGGCTGTGCCAATGGGGCACGTGCGGCATCCTGCAGTGGAGTTGTAGTCACAGAGGAGGCCTCCTGAAGGAGGGACTGGTTGTTCCCTTAAATCGGAGCTGCAGTGCCTTCACCCGGGTGCTGGAAAGTTGGTTAGGACTGCGCCCTAAGAGAGACAGGCAATGCTCGCCTCTGAGCGGCTGCGGTGGTTTTCTATTCTTATTTTGGTTGGGACACTTGACTTTTCCAAGGCACAGGAGAGAACGACTGACAATAACCGTCTCCGCCGCCTTGCAGCGACTTCACCACCATGCCTCTCCTAACAAGCAGCCCTTTTCCCGCTTTGCGCCGGCAGGTCGCAGCAAAGTCTTTCGAGGGAGCGAAGAGACCCGGATCGACTCGCGCATTCGTCACCATCGCGATCCTCGCGGGCCGCCGTCGCAACGTCCGCCTGCCACACACGTTGTTTTAGGGGGGTGATTCTCCTTCCGGCTCCCCCCAACTGCCCCACAATCCATCGCGCGGGAAACGGGTCCGCCTCATGGAGGTAGAATCATTGGAGTCCTCATGCCTGTAGAATTAATAGGAGCTAAGTGAAGCCAGGGGGCGGGCTGGCCCTAAGAAGCTAAGTGAATAGGAGCTAAGTGAAGCCATGGCTATGTTAGTTGACTCAAAACAATCCTTATTCCAAGCATTTCAGATTGCTTTCCTCGTACTGTTTAGGACTGAATAGTTTATTCCTGAAATAAAAACGTACGAAAATAAAAACGTGTGATCGTGTAGAAACATTATTGGTAACCTTATTATGATTTAATATGCACTTACAAGGTTAAATTCCTCATAATTATATTACTGAACATACCGGACGAAATGCTACTTGCTGTCTATTTAAACTCGGATTGCACTGTTTTGACAGACTTATTTTTTGAAATCTACACAAGCAAAAATAAAACGGCCATGCCCCATAAAAAGAATGTCTGTTAATGTTCAGAATTTCATAAGTATTACAGTAGGAAAATTACATTAAAATCTCTTCATGACACAAGTAGTTGTCAATATAAGAGTAATTTTTTTTACTTCTAGACTACGAAGAGTATTTTTGAAAACTTCTACACTCACTCCCCCCCCCCAAAAAAAAACAAATTCTGTTAATGTCCAGAAGTTCGAAAATATTACCGTAGAAAATGGAAGGCGGGGAAAAAAGTGTAAACGGGAAGGGGGGAAAAAGGAGGGGGAAAATATTTTTTTTCTTACCTTCTAGACCATCAACAGTGGGTGTCAGAAAATGGTGAATAAGACTGCTAGGAACAACAAGGAATGACACAGCTTCAAAAAAAATGCACTCACTGTTTCAATTAACGGTCGTTTTATTGAACCGATGTAATGTGAATACATGAATCTTTCCGTGGAAATTAAATCCCATTTTTCGCTCAGCAATTCGCACACCCGTATGCAGAACACGCAGGCACGCTTAAAGAGGTTGAAATTAACTTTTACACGCGTGCAGGGAGATTTTTATTCGTGAATTCGCGGCAATCCTCCTTCGCGGCGATGATCTGCGTCAGCCATATTTGTTTATCTGGATGCTTCAAGAAAATGACGTCATGCGGACTCCAGTGATTCTACCTTCATGGTCCGCCTTCGTTCTCTGCTTTTTGGCTGGGTCCGGAGCGCGTTCGCCTCGGTCACGCCGGCCTGGCCCAGCTGGTGGCGCTGTTTGGGGAGCCGTCAGCCGCGGGCCTCCGCTTCCCCGCCTCCTGCGCCCGACGGAGTGCCACGTCCTAAGTGTGGCGGGCGGGGCGTGCTCGTGTGTGGGTCGCTCGCTGGAGAGAAGCCGCCGCCGCTCCGTCGCCTCGGCCGGGCCTGAGCGATGGGCTCGTCGCAGAGCGTGGAGATCCCCGGCGGGGGCACCGAGGGCTACCACGTCCTGCGAGTACGAGGCTGAGTCCGGGCGGGGGTGCCGGGGGGTGCCCGTGGCATGGGGAGAGGGGGGAGGCGTGCGCTTCGTGGGGGCCTGAGGGGAGTGGGCGCTGCTGCTGCCGCCACTGCTGGGCTTGGGCCTGGGCGGCGGGAGGAGGAGGAGGATGTGCGCGTGCAAGTGGCTGCAGCGCCCAGGAGAGAAGAGAAGGTTGGGGTGCAGCGCGGGCTCTCTGGGTCCTGCGAGTACGAGCTCTCTCTCTCCCGCCCCCTTGTATTCTGGGTGATGCAAACTGGGGCAACTGCTTTGCTTTACAGTTCATTTCTCCCCCACCCCTGGTCCTTCATCCCATACCTATACTAAGAGAGCGGAAGGAATCTTTTGGAAATCAGTGGCGAGAAGAAGGCAGTCCTGCAGCTTGCTAACAACCAGGCTCAGTCTGCTCAACGATGCTGCGTGCGGGCTGACCTTAAAGGCCCTTGGGCTGGGGAGGGGAAAGAGAGCATCTCTTGTCAACATTGGCGCTCTCCCACCCCTGCCCCCAAATACACCAGGAGTGAGGTTGCTTCTGCAGCGTAGCCAGGAAGAACTCTTGCAACTCCATGGAAGGTTCTTTAGTTTGGACTTCAGCGCCTCCTTAGTGGGAGGGGGGTGTCTTGCGTTCCTTTTTTTCTCTTTATCATTGTAGTGTTGTGTGGCCACTCCTTTGCAATGTGGTCCTTTTGGAAGCATACCTAAAGCAACCTTGACACATTTTTTTTTTTTTACTTTTTATGGCAGGCCTTGGTCTTTATTTTCCATGGGCTGGTGATGCTTTATGTTAGGATGGACAGTCCCACGCAGCAGGAGCTCATCCCCACCCTTTCAGTAACACCACCATAGGAATACTTAAATACAAGAATGATAAAAAAGATGGTTTCCTAATATAAGGTTTCCTATGCATACTGCTTTGAGTTCCTATATGCATAATCTGTGACCTTTACTGCTTCTGCAGTGTCATCTCTCTTTCTAGTCGTGTGGTCCCATTATGCACTAAAGACCAACTTCTAATACTGGGATAACTCAAAATAACAATCCAGAATGATGTAATTGTCAAATAATTATTTACTATCCATTATATATTAATACAGTATTGAAAAAATTGTCTCATTTTTTAGTTAACAGTAGAGAATCTATAGAAAGAGAACTATGATCCTCACTCCTAAAATATGCCATTTCTTTCAACGTAGCTATCATTGAACATAATGTGACTCTTTCCATACTTTGCATTTTTCTTATTGTGTGTTAGATAGCATTTTAAAAGATGACAGATATAATCTAGTTGTGCTCTCTCTGATGCACTTTGAGGTAACTTCACAAAAGAAGAAAGAGGTAGTGGATTCAGCTCAATTGTAGTCTGACTCTGCTGAAGTCTGTTTATCAATCTTTGATCTTGGGACTTTTGCTTCTTTTAAATCATTCCTGTGTCAAAGTATGGCTAGGCTGCAGAAAGATAATAATCTTCTGTGACTTGCTATTTCAAGGGCCCAGGGCAAGAAGAAATCTTAAATACATTGTTCACATTCTAATAAATACCAGGTAAAGGTAAACGGACACTGTCAGCTATGGCAAAAAAACAGTTAACATCAAAGCTGTTCCTTAGGAAAAGATACTTGGTGAACACCTTCTATCAGATGAACAAAGTTATATAGTAACTGTGTAGGGCATTCAGTCTATGCCAAAAACACGTATTCAGAAGTAGAATTGGTCTTAGAACTATTGTACTTCATCCAGGAGTATCCTGAATTCTTAAAAGAAAATAGGAACAACTGAAAAGTCATTTTTCTATTCAAACTGCTGTAGAAACTATGATATCAAAGAGAGGGGGGAGAATTGTCAGCTAGGTCTAGTGGGTTCTTAATTTTTCCTGTTTTATGTAGTTGTTAAACAGTTTGAGCACCTTAAAACCTGTAATTTGTCAAAAGAAATTGCAGCTGAACTTTGAGTCACAATTGTGAAAGCTTCTTATTTACTGCAGTAATTGATGAGTTGTGTTTCAGAGAGTCAGATGCGTATTTTGTACTTGTATGCTACTAAACATGTAGCATAACCTTCATTGCGTTGAACTTGGGACTTACATATAAGGACTTAGAAGTAAGCCCCACTGGAAGCTTAGGGTCCAATCCTGTTCAATTTTCCATTTTTCTATGCAGTGCAGCCATGCCAGTGGGGTGTGCGCTGCATCCTGCGGGGGGGGGGGAGCAGTCAGAGAGGCCTCCTCAATGTATGGGAACATTTATTTCCTAATCTCAGGGCTGCGTTGTGGCTGCACTGGTGCTGAAAATTTGGATAGGTATAGGCCCTTATTTCCCTTGCTTTTATGTTTAGAATTGTAGCTTTAGCGATTGAAATAATTTTGAACTTAAGTTTGTTGTAAACATCTGTTTTTGTAGAAGCATAATTAAATAGCTACAGGCTGTGGAGGAAACATTCCATCTTGCTGCTGCTAAAGGTCTTGTTTTGGGAATCAGTATGGTGTAGTAGTGGATGGGCGACCTGCTGAACCATGAAGCCACTGAGCACTTTTATCACTTCCTAATCCGTACCTCAGTCTGAGTAGGATGAAGTGAGAGAAGCCTATTTTATACCTTGCTCTCAGAAATTGAGATAGCAAGGAGTAATGTGAATACAGTATATTGTTTGAACCCTAGTATCAGAAGATTCTAAACATAGGAATCTTCTGAAATATAAAAAGTAATAATATGTTATGAAATAAGATAATTTGAAAAAAATATTACTACTGCACTGATGCATTGTCATTCTTTTGTTGTTCACCTCTTACAGATTTTTAAGTGTGACATTTTGTTCACGCCAAAACAGGGCAGTAGAACAGTTTCCGAGATATTACCTGTACTGTAAAACTGAAAAGCTGGATGGCATTTTAATTTTAAAAACTTGGTTAGTGAAGCTGAATTGTGCTTTATTGGACAATTTTGCAGGATTATAGTATCTGAGCCCTGCTTTTTTGTATTTTCACTTTCTATCAGTATGAAGAGACATTAAAGCAAATGTGGACAAGTTGTGAGATGGTGCATGTCCATCTTTGCTGGTGATAGTCTACACTTTCCTAAAAGTAGAATTCTGGAGAATCTCTAAACTGCTGTAATCCAACTTTCACATAAGACTCTAGCTCTTGATGGTGGATTCCTTAACCAAATATCACCCCATCTTCCTACCGTAAAGTATATGAAACTTGTCCTCTCATACTTGACTAACACGGGACACTGGCCAGTCTACATTCTCAGTGGTTCCCAAACGTTTCAGCATCGGGACCCACCAAAAAAAAAGTTTAACTTTACCAGCTGCTCAAGCCTTTGTGGCTATAA
>JAJKFI010033266.1:0-55816 GCA_029204185.1 Lerista edwardsae
ACCCCAAATCCTTTGCGGGAGGGGGGTAGAAGAGGGAGAGGGGGGGGAACCCATCCCTTTGGCTTTTTTGTGCTTGACACTGGAGAGGCGGCGGGGCGCTTGCGACCTCTGCTGTCCGAAGCGCGCAAAAACCGGCCGCCCCAGGGCGCCAACAATGGGCGGCGGAATTTACCGGCTACATTTTTGGTTACCTTGACAGCTGGTACTAAAAAACGGCTCCTGTGGCAGAAAGAAATAGATCGTGTTTTCAGGGCCAGGAGAATAAGTGTCTGAAGTGAGGTGGGTGTTTTGCGTGATGGATAATGCTGACACCGGCCTCCAGGTACGCCGGCAGAAAAGTACATTCGATGCAGCCGGTCTGGAGTGGAAATGGGTGTGCAGACGCAGGATGGTGTGTGTGTGAGAGAGAGGGGGGGCGGGCGTTAGGGGGTTGATGTCGTTTCTTGGAGCTGGATTGGCGTTAGGAGGGAGGCATTTTTTTCTCTGCTCCGTCAGCCGGGATGAAAGAAGCGCTTCTGCCCACCTTGTCGCTCTCCTGATACAGACCGGCTGGGGTCCACTTCCTCCTCCTGAGAGCTTGTAAAACTGGGGCCATCGTCCAAAAGCAAGGCAGGGGTGTGTGGTGCCTGCACGGTCGAAGCTGCCGGGGAGAAGGCGGGGAGAGCCCTGCCAGGCAACGGGACTGCTTGGCTTTGCCACATCTCACTGTCTGAAATTTTTCAACCTTATCGGCCCAGAAAATACGGATCTCCTGAGGGAGGAAGATTAACGAGAGCCTTATTAAAGAGCCATCCGTCAGACTGCTGCGCCCGGGAGATAGGGGGGCTGGCAACCAGTCAGCGCTCAGGGGGCCTGAAAGGAAGGGAGGAAGAGGAAGGGATAGACCATCAGGTTGCAGCACCCGTAACACCGAGAGATTCACTTGCGGATAACAAGCCTGTCTGCTGCCGCCGCCGCCTCTCCAGTCAAGATTTCTTTATAACGCTTTCCCACCCCGGGTCGGGAGGGAAAGAAAGAACTCCTCAACGCGGAGCCAAATCAATGTCCCTTTAAACAAAGTATAATTAGAACGAGCTATCCGGAGAGGATACATCGATAGCCGGATCCTCACTGCATGTTTACTAGGAAGAAAGTCCTACTGAATTCAATGGAGTTTACTTCCATGTAAATGTGCATAGAATCAGCCTAATGGCTGCAGTCTTTGCCGAATTCGGTGGGAGTTACTTCGGAGCAAACGTGAATAGAATCGGGCTGTGACAGTGGCAATATAAGCCATATTTCACACCAATATTTCAGCTTGCGAAAGGATGGCGAAGGCGCCTCAGAAAGGCGAGGAAAATCACATAACGCGACACGAGTTGAGTCCAATGTTTTCGTTTACACGGGAATTTGGAATCGGGAATAAGACTGCAGTTACTTAACTCTTCAGCTCAATTCATGATGTCGCCTTGGAGCTGAAGTGGTTATGATATTAACTCCCCTGGCCTCTTTCTCTTCTATAAATACCTCCTGATCTGGACTTAATGGACCATTTCCCTGCTGGTCCCTTCAGTGGCTGGAGCGACGAGTTTTTTCATCATCATTCTAATTTAGCCCGGCAAGCAGAACTGATAAAGTAACGCACCGCTGCCTCGGCTGCTGCTGTTCTGGGTTGCTAGACTACCAGCCTTTATGGAGGGACAGCCCTTGTGCCAGTCAGGCCGCTGAAGGAACTGAATGCAAGGCGAGCTGCGGGAAATGCTGCCCGTCACTCAAACGCACCGTTCAGGAAGCGGATAAACTGGGTGATTAGTGTCATTACTGCGTTCGAAGGAACGGAGAACGAGGGAGGAGACCTGGAAATTGCGGGTCGCCGCGCTGTTCCTTTCAATTCCTCTCCAATCCCAGCTCCAACCCCAACCCCACACACGTACGTTTTTAAAACATGCTATCCTAGAAAGTGTTCCCGATCCACAGACCGGTGAAACGAAAGGGACTTACATCCAAACGTGTCGGCTTTTGGACTGGGCTGACCGACACTTGGTTGTGCAAAACAGATTGCGGCTGCCCTGGTGATGGATGTCTGTATGGGGTGGGGGGGGGGGGGGGGAGTTCTTGAGCGTCCATCAGGAGCGTCTGCGATCCACAACGTGTGTGTCTGCTTTCATGCTGCTTTCACAACCACCCATATTATAATAAACCCATTTTTAGAATAGCAGATTCCCTCTTTAAAAAAAACAAAACAATTTTTAAAAATAGCAGATTCCCTCTTTTTTCCAAGTTGCCTAGTCTATTGATCACGACTACCATTTGTTTTGGCTTTTCTGTCCCATCGCGCCTGTAATAAATAAAAAGGCAGGGAGGGATGACAATGCATTCTAAATAGAGTTGGACTGGTCCTCTTTAAATCCATATATAACATGAGTTTGATACCCAAAATGTCGGGCCTACATGAAGGAAACTTCTTTTCCAAGATGCGCCCAAAAGATCTCCGACGTTCAAACATGCGGTAAAATCAAATCTAGAGCAACGTGAAATTTAAAACGAGATTTCTCTTCTCCCGGGGAAAAATGGTCCTTCCTCCCAGCTCTTCCCCCCCCCTTCCACCGAAAAAAAATCCAGCTTCCTACATATCCTGAAATCGTTTGTTGCATCTGGCATCTTAAATGATGGTCTGAGGGTGATTTAAAGGCTTTCAAGTCGATTAACTGAACTGATGGATCAGTTAACGAGTCGGTCAAGATTAGGGTCTCTGAAGGCAGGTGATGGTTGGAGATGGCCTAAAGCTTCGACGGTGGCAAAAGCGTCCTTTGTTTTTGGAAAAGCGCACTTCAATTCCTACTGGCTGCGCGGCCTGAATGGAGCTGGGGGCGCCGGGCGTTCCGCATCATCGAACGCAGCTTAGCAGGAGACTCAGACGTTGGCCTGACCACAATCCGATTTCCAGAAGCTGTCAAACCTGCACGACGAATGAATGAACAGATCGCGGGTGTTATCCCCTTTATCCGCGATACTCAGCCACGGGTCTATATTTGCGCTTCTACTAGGCGCTGTCCCAGAACCCGAGTCTGAGCATTTTATGCCAGCAATAGACCGAGACACCAGGCATGCCTGCAGCCGACGTTCCCGAAAAGAGAATTCCTTAATCGAGGAATAATAACATTTTGTTTCCGGTGTTGACTATCCCACGGATACAAGCATTTTCCACGGAGATGTATCTTGAAGGTAAATGTTTCCTCCCTGAGAACTAGAAGCTTGGTGAGCAGCAGTCCCACTTCTGCAAACTCCTGCGTGACTCCACCCAAAAGAAAAAGAGCGGAGTTTACTAGATTGACTCTCCGATCGGCAGGCCCGTTTAGCTTGCTCAAGCGTGGGCAGTGCCAGCTTGCGAAGAGCCTGCTCTTCGCCTTCGAGGAGAATTGGCTTTCCCTGAGTACGACTGAAATACGACAGTTCAGTACGACTGAACTGAGGCCTCAGTGATCGCTTGGAAGGAAGTCCGATTGATTTCAGTGGGTTTGAGGGGTTTTAGTCTTTGGAACCACGTTTGGAGCCAGGCGTGGCAGGATCCCTGGAGGCTCTACAGAGCAACGCTTCTGAGGCTCGCGCTGCAAGTTTAAGAGGACACGCTTCCCCTAAGTGCACAGGATGGCAGCATAATTTGAGAGTAAATAACACCACTCAAATAAACTGGATGGATTTCCCGAATGAAACGGATTACGATTGTGCTGCTACTTGACCGTGCCTTCCGATTCCTTGCACGTTGAATCAGAATTCAGTCCCGCTGCGTCCAATGGAGCCAAACGAAATAGAGCACGTGAGATGACACGATGTTAGTTATCCCTCCTTTCCTCCAGGAGCTCATCAGTGCCTTGATCCTCAGAGCAACTTTGTGGGTTAAGTTAGCCGGAGAGAAGGTGACAGGCCCGAAGTCAACGTCACGGATGGCTGAAGCTTAGTCCCGGGATCTCCACCGGGTCAGGGCACGACACTGGCGTTGCCTGTGTCTAATCACAGCAGCGAATGTTCACAGCTCTCGACCTACGCACAGCAGCGTGCGGTGCGGGTGGGTTAGGTGAGGCCAGAATTACCCAACCGTAGTTCTTTAAAAAGTGCCCCCAGGGCTGCTACAGTGGCTGTGATCCTGCAAACAAATTACAGCCCGCAGGCTCCAGCTGCTCAAGGTGCATGGGTTGTAATTGCGTGATTACAGCAGTGGTGGCACTTTTCAAAGAGCTCCGGTAGGGCAGTTCTGTCTCACCTGACACACCCCCACAGCACGTCGCTGACCTACACAGAACTCTTCTTCCAACGTGTGGAAAGCGATCCAATCACACACACACACACACACACCTCCTTCTATTCAACCCGGTAAAACGTGAGTGTCTTTAAACAGTAATTCACAATATTAGGAAAGTTTAAAGAAGAACTAAACCGGCAGGCTTTCCTCCTTTCATAAAATAGATCGTTTTTTCAAGTCTGGTGCAGAAGAGTGTCATCCAGAAACCGATTGAATCGCTATGTTTGACCTAAGCAGAATACGAGTCACAGATTTGTTTTCTTTTAACTGGATTTATAGACCCCCTCTTGAGCTGGGTTCCGTCCACCTGTATACGGGAGGCATAAAATGCTTCCAGTATTGGCCATTTATTCATGACAGACAATGAACATAATGTGCAGCTTAATTTCTGCTCAGATGTTTCCTCCACTAAGAAAAGACTTGTTTTGTTGGAGGTGAAGCAGATAGGACGGTAATTTATGCCCTGCTGTTTCGATGTCTCCAGTATAATTTCTAATTTAAATAACCAAATGGATTTTACAGGGTTTTTTTTTCATTTTCATCTTCTGTGCGTCTGTGTCGTCGTCATCCCTTTCACTAAAAATCCCCATCACTCCAGTCCAGAGGTGGAGGAACACATTTCTGATTTTACAAGCATAGCATGAAATTTTTATCACTGAGACGACCAGTCAGAGTGCAGTAAAGCAGCTGCCATTGATAAAGCTTTGCTAATTGGCCCTGATCTCCCTTTCGTAATAAAAGACAGTATTGACTGCTTCATCCAATGAGGCCCAAGAGAACGTCCCAAAGTTCTACCTGCAGACCTACAGTGTTTTAGCGTATGCCTTTAATGGGAAAGTTACACACCTGTAGTTGGCAGATGTCCCAAAATTTCAGTGCTTCCATGAAGCCATCAATATATTAAATCCTAAACGCTTTTACCTAGACGCTCCCGTTGTTTTGAAATTCAAGTTACTAGTAGCTCTCCTTGCTGTAATGTAACGGATACAAGTTGAAAACGGGAAAACTGCGACTCCAAACCATATGCTTGGAAAACTAGCTCCCATGATGCAACGGAACTGGCTGCCAAATGAATGCCTTCCGGATCAGACTAGAAGTTGCTGATCTGGAAATGTCAAGACTCCACCGCTGACGGATACAGCAAGCTTCGTTACGATGAACCTTTGCAAGCTTAATTACGGTGGACCTAGTCCAAGCTGTAAAGTGAGATGGGCCCGAGGTCACGCCAAGCCTGTCTAGGACCGTGTGGACTCTCTGGAAGTACCAGAAATTTCAGGTGGTTTGGAGGTGGCTTATCCTGGGTGGTTACTCCATGGTGAAGCAAGAATATTCTACACGTGGTCGGAAACATTTTCATCTAGTGGCCCAGAGCTGTCCAGTCCTGGCTTTAATCACAACTTCCCGATTACCGATCCTTGTGGAGGACCTAGTTCAAATAGCTCGGACTGCACACTTTGAATCATAGAAGGAAAGCCGAGAATAATGTCTTTTTTTTCTATGCAGTGCTATTGCTGTTAAGAGAGAAATGTTGAAAGAAAAACAAGGAAGGCTCACTTTCTAATACGCAAAATGGAAACGAGTCCATGAGTCCAAGGGAAATGTTGTTGCTTACCGCTTTCTAATACCAAATGGACCAGAAAGGCTTTAAACTGGGAGTTTCTCTTAGCCTATAATGGACGATTCCTCCATTCCTTGGTGCTCTTTCACTGTCTTCAGAGGACCACTCACAGCACAAGCCTATACATGTCTACTCAGAAGTAAGTCTCGTTGAGTTCACTAGTACTTACTTCCAGGTAAGTGGGTATAGGAATGCAGCCTAGCAGTGCAAGCCTAGACACGTCTACTCAAAAGTATGTTCTGTTGTGCTCAGTGGTGCTAACTCCCGGGAAAGCGTTTACAGGATTGCAGCCTAAGTATTGGAAATTTGGCTGCTTAAAACACAACACTTACAGAAAAGGTGCCTTTGCAGTGTTAAAGAATTACGTGTAATTTAAAAGTTCGATATTCCCGAGTGGAGCGGCTGTAGAGGATTTTACAGACACACAACAGTGCGGTGCAGGTGTGGCAGGTGAAGCAGAATCCCATCATTCTTTGTAAAGTGCCTCCACTGCTGCTGCTGCAGCGGCTATGATCCTGCAAACACAACCAGCAGGATCCAGTTGCTCAAAGCCCATGGGGTGAAGGTGTTTGCATGATCATAGCAGTTGTATCATAGTTTAGTACTTTTCAGAGGACTCCGGTAGGGCAGTTCTGCCACACCCGCACCGCACGTCCCTCACACACACACACGAACCTGTTGTCATTTTATATAAACGCCCCCCTCTCACATTTTCACTGAAGCCTAGTTTAAATCCTGCGTTTAAAATAATTGGCTTCCTCTTTTGTTTGCCCGGTAGCGCCAAATCAAGTCGAATTACCTTTAGAGAAGGGGAAAGAGAGAGACCATCTAATGTAAAATAATTGCCTAATTTGTACCTATTACTTCAACATCGGTAAGATGCAACTATCTGGTTAACTTTATTACCGGAAGATTCACAGATCATCTTTATAGAGGTTCAGTTTGGTTTGCTTTTAAATTAAAGAATAACTGATTTAATCTGTAAGGGTTGTGATGGAGGGGGACACACCACCCAGCCTTCTCCTGGCACTGGCTGAACATCATCAGGCCTTGCTTTAATTAACTTTTCTTGGAAGGGGAGAGAGCGAAGCGCTGGTGTTTCTCGAAGCTCTGAAGAAGTAACAGAATGACTGGCTAGTATAGAGATAATTGTCGAGTAGGTTTGCCAAAAGTAGGGATACAGAAGAAGGCTCCGTGGTGTCTTTCTCAGGATCCCAGATTTCTAGATATGTGGCCACGAGCCAGTCAAAACTCAGCACATGCGCAGAGCAATCCAGTTACTCGGAAGTAAGCTCCCCTTTGATCAGGAACGTGCCCTGCGTCCCAGGAAAGTCTGCACAGGACGGCGGCCTATTCAGGAGACTATGGATAGAATGCTATTCCATCCGGATCATTACTAGGATCTCCAGAAAAATGTTGGTCCATAATTGGAGAGTCTAAATTCCAGAATTCTTTCTGTTGAACCAAAATCCAGGTGTAAAGATCGTGGCTGAGATGGCTTAGGTCAAGCTAGAGAAACACTCGATTCTTACTATTAGCTTCTCGGGCGTTTAAGAATAATTTGAAAATCAATGACTAATGAAGCAGTTTCACCAGTGGGACTCAAGGGAATCCGCGCCAGAGTGAAAACCAAACTGAGTGCACCGCAGTAGCAGCACCAGAAACGAAGGCACCGAAGGGGCAAATCATGCCTGTGAGAAAAGTGCCTTTTTCCCCAGGGCTCCAAGGCGGCAGGTGACCAGGTACAACAGAAGACGGGATGCCCAAACCTTTGTATAGAAGAGGGAACTTTGGCACATACAGCTCAACCTGCAAGGGCTTAAAAAGCTGCACCTGCCCAAATTTCCTCCTCCAAATAATGGATAACGTATCTAGGATTGCCAGATACAAACGGGGACAGAGTGCCTACACCTTTTAACCATTGTATAGAAGAGGGAATTTGGGCAGGTGCCGCTTTTGAAACCCTTCCACGTTGAGCTTGTTGTTGTTGTTGTTGTTGTTGTTCAGTCGCTAAGTCGTGTCCGACTCTTCGCGACCCCATGGACCACAGCACGCCAGGCCTCCCTGTCCTCCACTAGCTTCCTGAGTTCGCCCAATTTCATATTCATTGCTTCGGTGACACTATCTAACCATCTCATCCTCTGTCGCCCCCTTCTCCTTTTGCCTTCAATCTTTCCCAGCATGAGGGTCTTTTCTAAAGAGTCCTCTCTTCTCATCAGGTGGCCAAAGTATTGGAGCTTCAGCTTCAGCATTTGTCCTTCCAGGGAGCAATCAGGCTTGACCTCCTGGAGAATTGACTGATTGGATCTCTTTGCAGTCCAGGGGACTCTCAAGAGTCTTCTCCAACACCATAATTCAAAAGCATCGATTCTTCGACGCTCTGCCTTTCTTATGGTCCAGCTCTCACAGCCATACATGGCTACTGGGAAAACCATCGCTTTGACTATGTGAACCTTTGTTGGCAGGGTGATGTCTCGGCTTTTGATTAAGCTATCTAGGTTCACCATAGCTTTCTTCCCAAGAAGTAAACGTCTTTTAATTTCATGGCTGCAGTCACCATCTGCGGTGATCTTGGAGCCCAGGAAAATAAAGTCTGTCACTGCTTCCATTTCTTCCCCTTCTATTTGCCAGGAAGTGATGGGAGTGGTTGCCATGATCTTAGTCTTTTTAATGTTGAGCTTCAAACCAATTTTGGCACTTTCCTTTTTCACCCTCATCAAAAGGTTCTTTAGGTCTTCCTCACTTTCTGCCAGTAGAGTGGTATCGTCTGCATATCTGAGGTTGTTGATGTTTCTCCCAGCAATCTTGATTCCAGCTTGTGAGTCATCCAGCCCTGCCTTCCTCATGATGTACTCTGCGTATAAGTTAAATAAGCAGGGTGACAATATACAGCCTTGTCGTACTCCTTTCCCAATTTTAAACCAGTCGGTTGTTCCATGTCCAGTTCTAACGGTTGCTTCCTGACCCGCATAAAGGTTTCTCAGAAGGCAGATCAGGTGGTCTGGAACTCCCATCTCTTCAAGAACTTGCCACAGTTTGTTGTGATCCACACAATCAAAGGCTTTAGCATAATCAATGAAGCAGAGGTAGATGTTTTTCTGGAACTCTCTGGCTTTCTCCATGATCCAGCGAAGGTTGGCAATTTGATCTCTAGTTCCTCTGCCTCTTCGGAAACCAGCTTGTACATCTGGTAGTTCTCGATTCACATACTGCTGAAGCCGAGCTTGTAGGATTTGGAGCATGACCTTGCTAGCATGTGAAACGAGTGCAATGGTGCGGTAATTCGAGCAATCTTTGGCATTGCCCTTCTTTGGGATTGGAATGTAAACTGATCTTTTCCAGTCTTGTGGCCACTGTTGGGTTTTCCAAATTTGCTGGCATATGGAGAGCAGCACTTGGACAGCATCATCTTTTAAGATTTTGAGTAATTCCGCTGGAATGCTGTCACCTCCACTAGCTTTGTTGTTAGTGAGGCTTTCTAAAGCCCACTTGACTTCACTCTCCAGGATGTCAGGTTCGAGCTCAGTGACTGTACCACTGTGGTTATCAGGAACATTTAGATCGGCCTTATAGAGTTCCTCTGTGTATTCTTGCCACCTCTTCTGAATCTCATCTGCTTCTGTTAGGTCCTTGCCATTTTTGTCCTTTATTGTGCCTACCTTAGCATGAAATTGTCCTTTGACATCTCCAATTTTCTTGAAAAGATCTCTAGACCTCCCCATTCTGTTGTTTTCCTCTATTTCTTTGCATTGCTCATTTAGAAAGGCCTTCCTATCTCTCCTTGCTGTTCTCTGGAAATCTGCATTCAGTTGGCTATATCTTTTCCTTTCTCCCTTGCTTTTGGCTTCTCTCCTTTCCTCAGCTATTTGTAAAGCCTCGTCAGACAGCCACTTTGCCTTCTTGCATTTCTTCCTCTTTGGGATGGTTTTAGTTGCTGCCTCCTGTACAATGTTACAGACCTCCGTCCAAAGTTCTTCAGGCACTCTGTCTACCAAATCTAAGCCCCTAAATCTATTTGTCACCTCCACTGTATATTCGTAGGGGATCTGATTTAGGTCATACATGGAGGGCCTAGCGGTTTTCCCTACTTTTTTCAGTTTAAGCCTGAATTTGGCAAGAAGAAGACGTTGAAGAAGAAGAAGACGTTGAGCTGCACTTGCCCAAATTCCTTCTTCTATACCAGTTAGAGGCATCCTGTCCTCCATTGGATCTGGCCACCCTACTCTAAGCGGGTGGGACCGGGACAAACACGCAGGCTCCGGCTGTGCGAATTTTGTAGCAAACCTTCCTGGAGGGCAACTTTCCACAGTCTTTCCACTCAGCCAGCCCGGCCCTGCGGATGTCTTCTCAGAAGTAAGTCCATAGGGCTGACTCCCAAGGAAGCGGGCCTAGGATTGCAGCCTGCGCCAAGAGCCACACACGTGGACGGCGCTATATTGTTCCGATTCTTTCCCGATGCCTTCTCCTCCCTTCCTTCCCCCTACTTCCCTTTCCCCTCAACGACGTCAATCTTTACAGTTCCTTTCAAAGAGGAGTGTTCCAGCCCAGCGGGTGTGCGGCTGCTGCTGCCGCCGCCACGTGCCTCCCCCGCCCCCCGACTTCCATTCAAGTCAAGGGGACCCTTTCATTTCGCCTCTGGCTTCTTCCGCTGTTGCCGTCACGAAGTGCCGAGATAACTAACAGTGAGTGGGAAGAAAAGGAAGCCTCTTCCCGCGGGGTGAGCTGAGTCATCGTGACAGGCGAAGACAGGATAACGAGGGCTGCTCGGGGGGCTTTGTTCCCCTCCCGTCTTTCCCTCGCACGGACAAGGACGACGCACAAGTTGACTCAGAAGGGCCAAACCTCTGTTTTACTCCCCTTTCCTAAATAACAGCAGGGGACGGTTCGGTTCGGACTGGGGTCGCCGCTTGTGGCGGACTGGGCTCGAATCCTTTGCGCCAGCTCCGATCCGCGTTGGGGTCAGCCAAATGCCCTGGAAGGCAACTTTCCACGGGCGCCGACGAATTCTATGAATTTCGACTTCACGACAAGGCCCACCGAGCTCAGAAGGATTTGCTTCCAGGAGATCAGGCTGCGGGAAGTCGTGGTTCAAAGCTAAAATTGTTCCAAATTAAAATCATTCTATACAGAATGAGAGCGCAATCCTAACCTGGAGTTAGGCCGGCACAAGGGCCATCGTAAAGTGCGTTTGGACCACTCCTGGACTCAGGAAGGATGGCGCACGTTGTCTGTGTGCTTGACTCCGAGAGTGGTCCAAATATACTTTTCAGCCAAACATTGCTGGCCAACTGTGACGGGCTAACTCCAGGTTAGGATTGCCCCTGAGACTGTCCCTATATGATCGCTTTCATTTCCGATGTATTTATTGCGTTTACGTTATTTGACATGTTTCTTATATTCATATCCACCTTTTTCCAAAGAGCTCAGGATCGCGTACATTTATCTTCTTATCTACACCATCTTCACAGCAGCCCTGCGAGGTAGGCTAGTCTCAGAAGGAGACCGCTCACTGAACTTCAGGCTTAGCGGACGTGTGAAACTGGGTCGCTCGAGTCCTAGTTCCGCTACAGCTCTCTGGCTCTGAGTTCTAAGTGCCTGGTTTAAGATTTCACCTTGAGGAGTGAAATGTGAATAAACGAATGCGGGGAAAACAACTTGGGGTGTGTTTGTTTGTTTGTTTGTTTGTTTGTTTGTTTGTTTGTTTGTTTGTTTGTTTGTTTGTTCCCAATCAACTGGATCGCTCAGTGTGGGATGATGTGACTGGAATGAAACTTCCCCCCTGCACAGATTGGGGTGCTGCCATGGAAGGCAGTGACATCGTAGGGCATCTGTTACCATGACAACCATAAGCAAATCAGACCGGCTGGATTGCTTTGATGAGTTGGAAGCACGACCCCCCCCCCTCTCCAATCCTAGAAACACTTATTTGGAAGGCAGGCCCATTGAACAAAGTAGGTCTTCCTTCTGAGTAAGCTTACATAGGATTGGGCTATACGTCACTGCTCACGTCCAAATCTACTTCCTCAACGTGGGAAAAAAACCATAGTTTGAAATCGATTTGAAGAGATTGATCGGTAATGAAATTCCCCAGCGGGGTGACCAAGGCTTCCGGAGCCCTACCTTTCTGGTTTTGACAATAAACCCCACTGGGCGGTTTTGTTTGGAGTGGTCGCTGCTTTAGTCCGAGCAGGAAAAGCAACAACGAGTCTTGGAGACCTTATTTTATTTTTTACATTTGTATACCTCTTTCAACCATGAAAATGATATGGCGAACCGTCTCAGAGGTACATCGCCATATCAGAATCAGGGTGCAATCCTAACCTGGAATTAGACCAGCATAGGTTGGCCGGCATAAGGGACACCATAAAGTATGTTCGGACCACTCTTGGAATCAGAGTGGCCAGCACACAGACGCCACTATTCTCCCTGACTCAGAGAGTGGTCCAAACACGCTTTATGGTGGCCCTTGTGTTGGCCATACTTTGCTGGCCTAAGAGTGCCAGCCTAACTCCAGGTTAGGACTGCGCTCTCAGATGGATAGAGGGATGAGCTCATTGCACTCATAGGGTGCTGTCCATGGTACCAGCGATGGCATCTGAAACTCCATCTTGATTCGGTTTCACGAATGGCACTGGTGGCAAGGTGACGGGTGGGAGTTCTCAAGGGCAGGATGTGTGTTTTTTCCCCCCAGAATCCAGTCCAAGATGTGGCCCTTCTGCCGCAACTGGTGCAACTGCTGGGAATAGAAGGCACTGAAAAAGTCCTCTCTCCAGCCTTCTTGCGGATGCTGGTGGTAGCAAAGGTCGGTGTGGGGGAGGCGATATTTAAGCGCTAAACTGTAAGGATCAACATATCTATTGTAGAATAAGTTTAATTAATATCTATGAAATGTCCTAGTAAGTAAGGAGAACGTCCTATGCATACTAACCTGGAGTCAGGCTCACTGAACACCACTGCAGAACCTAAAAGGTGAGGTTTCAGATTTTCCCGCCGGGATGTCACGCCACCGGATCTGGAAATTCTTGCCCCAAATGCCGAAGAGGAGAGGTGGACTAACAGCATGCACCCTGATGTGCTGTGTATGGGCGCAATCCTAACCAGCTTTCCAGCTCTGACGTAAGGGGACAATCACTCCCTTACCTTGAGGAGACCTCTGTGACTGCCCTCCAATTGCAAGATGCAGCATATGCCCCATTGGCAGCACTATGTCAGTGCTGGGAAGTTGGTTAGGATTGCACCCTCAGCCCTGTGTCTCTTGGGAGTGACAAGAGGTGGTGACCATGGTGACCATGATACCAGCTTCTAGGACGGAGCCTTGGCTAACACGTAGTTGCCAAAGAAACCTTCTGTAGTGATTTTTGGTGGCGGTGTGCTAGGGGGCGGGGCTGGAGGTGACTGCTTTGTTGGTCGGCATTCCAAAGACGGACAGCCTTTGACTTGGTTGTGATGGCTACCTGAAGGCAGCCTAACAGCAGCCAAGATTTGAGACTCCTCCAACTCGTCTCTCTCTGCCTGCAGCCCTTTCAATTTAGTTTGTGGGGAGGGAAGTGGGGGTCGATGTATACGCGTCGAAGTTGGGTGGGCTGACTGACTGCCATAATTGCACTGACTCTTCTCCCACCCTCTCTCTCTCTCTCACACACGTGTGCCTGTCTCTTTGGGTGGCTGATTACTGGAGTGGAATATGTCCGATCGACTTAGCAGCACTAAATGACAAAAATTGCTGGCCTCTCTCTCTCTCTCTCTCTCTCTCTCTCTCCTTTTGCCTGACTGGCTTTGTGCAGTTGATGTCCTTTGAGCGCTCCCTCCTCCGGGCGACTCCTCTTCCCTCATAAATATTCCTCCTTCCCTGACCTCATTAGGGGAGATCCACCAGAACCCAGTCCCATTAGGAACGGCGGTGGGATCTGGCAAAGCAGCGGGCGAGGGAGCGCGAGGGGCCCGGGCACGGCGGGAGCCCGCTGGGGGGGGGGGGTCGCCGTGGTCGCCCTTGGGCTTCGCAGCACCGTGGCCGCTTGCTGCGGTGGCTGTTCCCCTACCTCTCCCTGCACGGCGGCTTGGTCGTTGGAGCCACCATGCTGGGGAGCGAGGACAAGTCGCCTCTGACCTGTGCGCCTTGTGATAATGATGTAGGGTTCTTGCAAAGGAACAACAGCCTGGAAGACAAGAGCCGGCTGGTGAGCGCGCTCAAGGAAAGGCAGTCCTCCAAGAACCTGCCGGCCTGCGAGAACAGCGAGAAGGAGGCTCGATTCCGGCGGACTGAGACGGACTTCTCCAACCTGTATGCCCGGGGTAAAGCACTGCTCGCTCCTTCCCCCCTCCCACACTTGCACCCCACCCCCCTCCCTTTCACTTCAGTCCGTTTTCTGTGTACATCTATATACATTTATATTCCCTTCATTCACGTGTACTTGTGTGTGCATGCCTATGTGCAGGTATAAAATGCATGACGGGAGGAAGCATAACTTTTGCTAGAATAGAAATATTGCGCCCCGTTTTTTTCCATTGAGTCCTGGTTGAAATTCTGCATCCAACGATATACAGCATGATAGTATTATTCCTTAAAACCGCGATTTTAAAACCACCCCCTGCTCCATTACATAGGTAGCTACGCCACTGGCTGTTATTGCTGAGAATGTAGGAATAAATTGGGTTATTTCTCAGCCATTTTCCAAAAGCAAAGTGAATCAGAAAGGAAAAAAGCCTACTTACACCCTTGACACAAGCAAAACAATCACACAGCCCTCCCCCTTTCCAGCATCCCAACTTCCCATATTTTCAGTATGGCTGTTCTAGGTGCTTCGCGACCCACAGGTGGGTCTTGACTCACAGTTTGGAAACTTTTTGCACTCATAAATATTGGCATTAATGGGGAAAGTCCAAAACTCAGTAGCAGAGCAAGTACATTGCAGGCATAATATAAGGATTCATGTGCATCTCCAGTTAATAGGCTTTGGAGAGCCAGGGTAGACAAGTCCCATCTAGACAGACCAAATCGTCTGTATAAGAGTCTGTATAAGTCTCTTTCACTTTCATATGCTTCTATCACAGAGGTCAGAATCTCTGCATTTCCCACAAGCACAATCTGAGAGGATAGGGAAATGTCACCCATTTAGTATTCTTTAGAGCAGCAATTTTCAACCTTTTTCGTCTCACAGCTTACTGACAAGGCAGTAAAATGGTCAAGGCACACCATCAGTTTTTGGACAATTGACATGCCACATCATGCTGCCAGTGTCACATCCCCAATAGCCCTACTAATAAATGATCTTTCCCCAAACTCCCACAGCCCCCCATGGCTCACCTCATTCATGGCACGCCAATGTGCCACAGCACATTGGTCGAAAACGGGCTGCTTTAGAGCCCAATCCTGTCCAACTTTCCAATCCAGTGTGACCTTGCCAACAAGGATTGCACTGGGGGAACAGTCATGGATGCTTCCTTGAGGTATCAATTGTTCCCTAATCTCGGGGCTGCCTTGTGCCTACATCGATACTGAAAAATTGGATAGGATTGGGCCCTGAGAGTGCTTAAAGGGTGTTTAGAATTAATCCATGTTATGTGGTCTTCAGCATGCACATAGAATAAAGGTAAATATTCTGAACTAATTTGTGTGGAGCACCAGAGTGCAATCTGTTTTGAAGACTGACAGTGGCAAACAGTGGCGTTCCCAGAAGGGGGTCACAGCATTAAGTTTGTTCTGTAGAACACATTAGCCAGGAAATCTCCCTGCCACGCTTGAGCTACAAGCAGATAAACTCGATTGATGGGACGGTGCCCCCTGTCCTCCTAGCCACAGGAAGGGGCAAGCCACTAAAGGAGGTTATCTTAAATGGGGGCCTTCAGTGGGGGCCTCTTTTAATGGCAACGCCTTCGCTTTGCTTTCACAGCAGCAAATGGCTTAGCTCTGAATGCAAGGGGGTGAGACTGCTTTACACAGGCATTCAGGAGGCTGAAAAACCTAACGTTCCCTCTCCCCACAAGAATGCAATCTTGCATGGCAGTAGAGCATGAAGTAGGCAGGAGTGGCTGAATAACTCTCTGGTGGCCCCCTAACAGACTTGTTTGTTGGTCCCTTGCTCAGATTTGCTGCCAGCCAAGAATGGTGAGGAGCAGACGGTGCAGTTCCTTCTGGAGGTGGTGGACATTCTCCTGAACTATGTGAGGAAGACCTTTGACAGGTCCACCAAGGTGTTGGACTTCCACCACCCACACCAGCTCCTGGAAGGCATGGAAGGCTTCAACCTGGAGCTCTCTGACAACCCAGAGTCACTTGAGCAGATCCTTGTGGACTGCAGGGACACACTGAAATATGGAGTCAGGACAGGTGAGAGAAGAATGCCTGGGCTTTAAGCCAAACTTGAGATTGTTCTAAGGGCCTCTTGGGTCAATGGCTGTCAGGCTGTGGTCTAATGGCCCATGAGGCTGCAATCTTGCTTGGAGCGAAGCAGGTTAGAGACTGATCAGTGTCTAGATGGGGAAACTGTGTAGGAGTGCATGCAAGCTACCTTGAGTCCTATGGAAGAAGGAGGGGGTATAGATGAGTAAGTCATTTCTGCTGGTCTGCTGCTATAATGCGTTAATGAGTTTGCAAGAGCACAAACTGCCTACAACTTATCTGGGCACTGTTTCTTCTGGGTGTCCACGTGCATTGAGTCATCTTTATAGTTAAACTCTCAGTTTTTAAAAAATGCTGCTATTTAATATGAATTTCCAAGCATTGTAGAATTTCTTCTGCAGCCTGGGGTCTGATTTCTTCTGCAGCCTGGGGTCTGCAGCCTGGGGTCTGGGGACTTTGTGGGCTAGGACTGAGTATACTCAGGATGAAATTATAAAATGGCAGCGTACTCAAAGAAAATACTGGCACAAGTTTGGCAGGGCACAATCCTAACCTGAGTTAGGCTGGCACAGTTAGGCCAGCACAAGGGCTCCTGGAGCCTCCAAAATAGGTTTTTTTTAAAAAAGCGATTGAAAACCACTTCTAGTTTTCAATGAAAACCAAGACGGGATTTTCAATCTTTTTACTGTTCAAGAGGCTTGGGGAGCCCTGGAGAGACATCTGTGGGGCTCCCCACACACCCCCAGAGGCTGGTACTGATAGACGTAAGTAGAAAAAAAAACCCTCCAGCAGTGCAATCCTGGGGATCACATTGCTGAACCTCTCCTGCCCCCCTGCCCCTTAAAGGGACAGGGATAAGTGCTTCCCTGGCTGATGGGTCATGCCCCACCAGTTTGGGAACCACTGTTCTAAGACACCCCTTCAAGGCATTGTACCTGGGGCAATATATTCCTCTGACCCTTTTAGCTATGCCACTGGAAAGGCTTCGTTAACATCTAAAATGTGGGCAGGTTCATGAGGAAGTAGACAGTGCCCTAATTATTGTCCGCCCCCCCCCTTAAAAAGGAAAAGTGGTATTTTTCACACACTCTTTTTAAACAACTGAAACTGGGAGTATTTGCTCCCTAACCCCTCATCTAGTTTGAGTAATAAATTAGACTTCGGGTTGACAATCACAATTAGCTGGCTCAACTTTCCCAAACAGAAATTGACATTTTAGTCTCCTTTGTATTTCCATTCCAAACTGAGTACCTGCGATACCACAGAAGAGATAAGAAGCCATTAGGGAGCACTGTCTTTCCTGACCTGGGCTGGAAGAAGCAATGTTCACTTCCCTCATACTTCCAAAAAGAATGACATTAATCTTATATCCTGATCCCAATTGTGTTTATGTCATTCCCTCTGATTTCAATGGGTCGTATTTTCCTCAAACATGTTTAAGGCTGGGGTGCTAGTTGACTGTTAAAGATATAGTTAGTATGGGCTTACTATATTAGAGGTTTCTGGAAATGCCGCCCCTTGGCTAAACATACTCTGACTGCAATATTACGCTCACTTAAGGGTAACTTCTGTTGAACCAATGGGATGTACTTCTGATAGAAGCACCAAAGGCGGGAGCAAGAGATTCTCCTATCCCATATTTCTGATCACACATTCCTCTGAAGCATAATTATTTCTAGTTATTATGAGATACAGGCAGTGATGTCATTCAGGGGGAACAGACCAGAACGGGCATTCCGGATCCTAATGGGCTCCGTTCCGGGTTTGTTTGTTTGTTTCCAACATTTGAATGTGCCTCGCCTCGGCCGACAAGTGCCAATCAAAAGTGAGTTCCTGTTCCTAAATCATTTGAATGACACCACTGGATACAGGCATGCTCTGGGGTATCCATTGGGGTTCCGTTCTGGACCCCACTGTGGATACATGAAACCGTGGATACTGTGACACTTTTTTAAAGATAGAGGTACATCCGTGGTTTTGATGCAACATGGTAAGAACCTAAGAAGATCCCTGCTGGATCAGGCCAAGGTCCCATTTAGTCCAGCTTCCTGTATCTCACAGTGACCCACCAGACGCCTCAAGGAGCACACAAGACACCACGATGCCAGCATCCTGTTGCCACTCCCTTGCACCTGACATTCTGAAGTAGCCTGCTTCTAGCGCAAGGAGGTTGCATCACTCATCATGGCCTGTAGCCCACAATGGACATTTTTTTACCATGTTTAATGTTCCCCTGCCTTTTTCATAGGTGTTCCACTATCCATGGATAACTGAAACCGTGGATACTGAATCAGTGGATACTGGAGCACATCTGTATTAATAAATGTAGTGGCACCAAATTCCCTTGGTGTTTTGTTTTTGTGCAGCATAGTCTTGAATATGCCCAAAAGTAGGATTTTGACATTACTGGGAACCTTGCTTCTAGTTCCCCACTGAAACCTGCCCTGGCTCCCCTATTTCCAGGTGAAAACATTTAGATACATCAGGCTACATGCCTTGCTTGCTATCGGAAACCACCCAAAGAGACTCTTGCCTGATTGGCCACATTAGGTGGGCCTTTGGCAGTTCAGTTTGTCACTCAAATGGGTATTTTGCAGCATTGTGTGTCAAGGGCCCAGACACATACATCTTAAAAGTCGTAATCTCTTTCACTTGGTGAAATGCAAGCCACTTGTATTTCGGGGGAACAATATCATTAGGTAAATGAGGGCATAAATGACCATGAATTTGCAGTTTTTCTTCTTTATGTTCTGAAGACATTTATTGCCCAAAAAAAGAAGGAAAGAAAAGGGGGGACTTGGCGCCTGAACGTTCAGACAGTCTCATTACTACTTGCAACCCTACCGATAACTCGTTACACAAGGGAGGTCCCTTACTTCTAGGCCGTTTCTGAGTAAGATATCAAATATAATTTCCTTCATAATTCCCCTTTGTATTTTTTCATGACTGGTAGTAGTCCCAGGCCAAATTGTCTCTAAAAGACCTTTTATTTTCAAATTCTATAGTTCTCGAAATTGAAATTACTGGGCATAAACTCTGGGCATAAACTCAGTTTCCACAAAACACTTCAAGGATCTCAACAGTAATGGGACAGATCCCTTCTAGTCTGTCATAGGGCATAATAACCCTAACTGACTTTCCAGCACTGACATAGCTGTGCCAATGGGGCCTGTCTGCATTCTGCAGTGGAGTAGTAGTCACGGAGGCCTCCTCAAGGTAAGGGAATGTTTGTTCTCTTACCTCGGAGCACTTACCCTGGTGCTAGAAAGTTGGTTGTGCCCATAGTTTCAGTTCTACACAGGCACAAGATGCCAAATGCTCATTCAACAAGATGCTCCTTCAACTGGGTGCCAGAACTAGCCATTGATAGGCTTTAAATTAATATTTTTTTCAAGTCTTTTAGGCTGGCAGCACAGTGAGTGAGTGAGTGAGTGAGTGAGTGAGTGAGTGAGTGAGTGAGTGAGACAGACTTGCAATTCCCAGACTTGGGCATTTGCTTCGGCATGGGAAAGGCAGGGTATAAATTCTTCAAAACAAAAAATACAAATAAAATTCCAAGACTTATGTTGACATTTCTTATCCCTTCTACTCCCCGCTTCTGCCACACTTATGTCTGGATGGTCACATGGGATAAATGAACAATTATTATCTACAATAGATAAGAATCAAATCTCCATATTCAGCAACAGTACCTCCAGTTACCAAATAGTGGGGGCACAATTGGGGAGAGCTCTTTCTATTATCATGTCCTGCCAGTGAACTTCCAGAGACTTCCGACTGGCCACTGTGCTTAGAGATCAACTATAGAATGTTGAACTAGATGGACCTTTGGTCTGGCACACCAAGGCATTTCCAATGACTTTATCTGTTTCAGTGTATGGAGGCATGTGCGCATTAACCTTTGGAGTGAGTGGATGTGGGTTGCTCCATAAAGAAATGTGTCTTGGGAAAGAAGGTTAGATGTGCTTTTCTAGGGCTTGCCCCAAACTTCCAGTGTCTGAGGTACTGGGCCAAACCTCTAACCTCTTTTTACCTATCAGCACACCAGATGCCACAGCCACTGATCCTTCTCCTCCTCTAGACTAGACTAGACTACTACTACTACTACTACTACTACTACTACTACTACTACTACTAGGGTTAGAAAGAAAAAAGAAACAGTGGAACAGGAAGTGTGGAGGAAAGGTGAATGGTGGTCTAGAGCATCTTTGATGCTCTAGCCGCCGCTCTCCTTACTTCCTTCACATTTCCTCCTCCGCTTTGTTTCTCTCTTTTCAAATCAAGAAATTAGGACGTCTAGGCTGGTAGGTGGACAGGGGCAGGCTGCCATGGTCTGTCTGCCACCTGAAGTGACCACTTCAGATGGACTTACGGATGTGCCAGCCCAGTACTTCTCAGTCCTGAGATGTGCATGCTGTCTATTACAGTATCTCTTCAATCTGTGAAAAGCTTTTGAAAATAAAGACTAGGCAAGAAGATGTTTTTAGCTGCTTACCATTTCATTTGTTTGTTTTGTTTTGGGTTCCGGTTATCTGGAAAAGCTCTCTGCACCTGTTTTCACAATGGGGTTCAGTCCAAATTCCTGCTAATAGGGATGAGCTGATTTTGATACAAGCTTGGGGATACCAACAGAGGAGAATGTTGTACCCATTGGGGGGAAAAACATCTTGTTTTCACTGATGTGGTGGAAAAAATATTACAGAGATTGGTCTTAGGAGGCCTTCCCCAAAAAATTTTTGGATGTAGATCAAGCCTAATGGGAGTCCTAATATGACTTGACAGTGTTCTTTTGGGCTGCCAGGCACTGAACTTCACGGGTTTTACGCCCTGTGTCAGAACAAACCATTGAACTGTCAGCAGGGTTTTTGCACGAAATACATTTTCTCTCTTAGGGCCATGTGGAGTTAAGTTGTTGGTCTGTCTCAAAATCTTGCAGAAGTTTACTTGAAAAAGGCCACCAGTTAACAATGAAACAGACTTTTAAAACAGGCCATTTGCCTTCACATTTTCCTGATTAAAAGACATTCTAGCTGAAGGGTAGTGGCTATTTGACTCTGGGTCTTTCTACACAATCAGTTTAAAATGCACACAAGTTGTGGCACATTTTTTTGGACATGGCCGATGTGTCTTCCCTCAAGGTTGTGTTTCCTTTTTCAAGCACTTGATGCTGTGTTTTCTACAAGGAGAAAATGCCACTTCCTCCAACAGATAAGCTGGTTTATCTGTTGGTGCTATTGTGATTGCCATCTTGCAAGCTGATAATGTGGTTGTGTGTGCATGATGTGCATCTATTTGATATTCTCTTTGGGCTGTTCCCTATTGGTTGGTCTGAAAAGACCTCGATTCAAATTCCTGTTCAGCCATGACACTCACTGATTGATCTTTCAGCCAGTCACTATTTCCTAGCCTAACCGATCTGACAGGATTGTTGTAATAATAAAATGGGGAGTGGGAGAAACTTACACCTGTCACATGGTGACTACTAGATTAAGAATGCAATCCTAACCTGGAGTTAGGCCGGCACAGTTAAACCAGCAAAGTTTGGCCAGCACAAGGGCCACCATAAAGTATTATATGTCCGGCCCACTTTCGGAGTCAGAGGCCAGCACACAGATGTGCACATCCTCCTTGACTCTGAGAGAGGTCCAAACATGCTTTATGGTGGCCCTTGTGCCGGCCAAACTTTGCTGGCTTAACTGAGCCGGCCTAACTCCAGGCTAGGATTGTGCCCTAAAACATTCTTCAAAAAAATAATATAATATTATAATTAAAATACTCCTAGATCTGCAATCTGAACAGATCATGCAAAGTCCTAGAGCAGCTTCTACTGCTTTGTGATTCATTATCTATATAATAGTACTTGGTGATGCCTGGGGAAAATGTGTACCGTGAGCACCCAAGTCAACATGGCTTAATCATGAGTTATTTTTTCCACTCATATAAATGAGAGCAAATGCTAAAAATGCATTTTCTGAATGCTTATTGCAAATTTATCTGTGGAGGAACTGATTATGCATGGAGTTAAACATTCCTTTCACCTTTCTCCCTACCTAAGTTATAGGCTTATCTCTGCAGTGTATGAGTAAAATAAGCAAAGGAATTTCTAATCTGAATGTATCAATCATGTAGCAGATCTTAGAATATAAGGTTCCTTGGACTGCAGATAAAATAATATAAAACCTCAGAGAAATTGAATTAGGGAGAGAATTTTTAATTGATTTTCTTCATTTTTCTAGGCCATCCTCGTTTTTTCAACCAGCTTTCCACGGGACTAGATATCATTGGCTTGGCTGGGGAATGGCTGACATCGACTGCTAATACGAACATGTAAGCATCCCCTTATTTTTCTCTTTGCTATATGCTGGGAATCAAAGCCTGTCTTCCTGCTTGGCAGGCAGTGATATAATGATATGTTCAGCTACGCATGTCTCTCTACTGCCGGAGAGGTGGTCGGGGGCAGGATTCGGAGTTGGCTGGTTGGAATGCCAATGTTAAAAAGCTGAAATTGTTACTTTAAGCCAGCAAGGGACATTTGTCTTTTGTCCTAGTGAACCTCCCTTAAGAACAAATTGTTGGATATCATTTAAGTGTGCCAAAAAAACAAAACAAACCAGAATTAGTTGACTGTGTTTACTTTCTTCCTCTTGAGACTGGGGACTGCTGTTAGCTGCATAATTAAAGATGTCCTGTATATGAATCAATTGGGGTTTTATGGCACAGGACCAGCGAAGCCATATTGGACCAGACACTGGAGAAAATGCAGTAGGAACATGCTTTCCCCATTGTGTGACAACATATGGGAAGCTAGCACATATTGCAGGAAGATGGGGAAGGAGAGATGAAAAGGGAGAACCAGCAGACCAAAATCTCTCCAAGAAATAAAAGATTTACCCAATGGATTGCTAGACCTACTTCTCAGCCCTACAACTGGAGATGAAAAAGTCCACATAGTTCACACATTAGAAAGAGCAGATTAGCAGCCATCTCCTAACTCAGTGGCCTTCAACATTTTTCATGCCAACCCAAATAAATACTGGAACCCATTGTTGATCCCACCTTGCTTTTGGGACCCTATCTGCCCACCTCCACCCCCACCCACTGCTGCCCATTTGCCACCCTGTTTCACCCTCCTAGCATGTTCACTGTAGCCAAATATTCTTGTTAAGAGATAGCAGAAAATGTTATCATGAAGCCAGGCACTAGTGACACCTATTTTAGCCCAAGTGCTATGAACGTGAGCAGGACTGGGACGCAATCTCCTGGTACCTGAAGGGGTACACCAGATGTCTCCCCCTTTACCTGGTGGTGCTCTAGTCTTCAACCTTTTCAACCACACAACTGAGTCTGGGTGACCCCGTTGGGGTCTTCACTCCATGGTTGGAGAACACTGTCCTAACTCACTCAGAAACCTCCTGGAGGTATCAGGAAAGACCAGCCCACCTCTAGCCATGGTTCCTTAGCGATGTCCATCCCTCACATTAAGAATCTGAACTCCAAAGCTTATTCTCACTAGCACACACCGACACCTGTCCACTTGCCCTATTGCTCAAGCTTGATCTCTGTCTATCTTGGTAGTTGGCTTGTGTTTGTAGGGCTTGTGTGTCTGTGAGGATGTCCTTTTGGTAAATATTTCTTTTTAGAATTCCCCTGTCAGAAGCTAGAAACCTTGGGATCAGAAAGTAAACGCATCTGCAATTGTGAAATTAGTTTAAAATAGCATTGCTGGCATATCCCCCTCTTGGAACAGCAAAACACTCCTGACAGTAGAGCTACTCTAGAGGAGAAAGAGTTACAGCTAAAGCCACAAGATTCTCCTGCTGCTTCCATTGTAATTGATGCCAAAAGAAAAAAGAAAAAAAGCATTGAATGAGATCAGGACTGGAATTTTATTTTGATAGCCTGCTGTCATAGGAGCAGTTTGTAAATTGCTCTCCGTTCATGCAGAATGGATTAAGAACCATAAAATGGAAAAATAATATCCACAGCTAAGGCACTACTCTTATTGTCATGCTTTGAAATAGTATAAAGAAGGACTGGGTGGAAAATTACATCTGTAACCAGCGTAAGATTTCATAATTTATAAAGTACCATCATCATGTTTATTATTGGCACTAGACTGTGGGAAAAGCTGAAATGAAGTTCAAGGTGATCCTTGGCATCAATGGGCAACAGAAATGACCACTCTTCCCTTCCCCACAAGCAGGGTGGAAAGCAAGTGTGAGAAAAGCCTTTGGGCGGTTTGAAATTGTGTATTGATTAGCATGGGCTTCAGAAAGTGTGATACGAAAGGAGTCCAAATGCTCCAGCGGTCAAAAGTCAGGTTTCTATTTCAGAATGCTGTTAGATATGTGGAATGGCTACATTCATAAGCAGCTGACAATATCGGGGAGAAAACAAGTTTCTTGAGGACAAGGGGACAGCAACCCGTAATGGAGTTCACCAAAGGTTACACAAGGCTGGTCCTGTTTCTTGCATCATTCATTGACAAGGCTTTGTGAAGCAGGGATGGTTATTAATTAGCCTTGTGAATTGCTGTATGTGCTTATCCAATGACTTGAGCAAAATGACAGGTTGCTAAACCAGTGGTTCTCAAATGTTTTAGCACCGGGATCCACTTTTTAGAATCTGTCCAGGACTCCCTGGAAGTGATGTCATGGCTGGAAGTGCCATCATTGTGATGCCAGAGCCTGCTGCTTTCCTGAGAACGTTGGGTTATTTCTCAGTGATTTTCCAATAGCAAAGAGAGTCAGAAAGAGAAAAGCTTATTTACAACCTTGACATAGCCTTCCCATTTCCAGAGTCCTATCTTTCCCATATTGTCAATGATGGCTGCGCTAGGTGCTATGCAACCCAGCTGAAATTGGCTCGCCACCCACTGCTGGGTTCAACCCACAGTTTGGGAACCACTGTGCTAAACACATGTTTGACTTGTCAAAAACCACTCTAGGGGAAAGCTGCACAATCATCAGCTTCAATGTATCCAGGGCATCCCTCCTTGTGTCTTTTCCATCCAATACTGCTACTAAAAGCAACAAAGCACTATTGTTTGTTCTTCAGCAAGGTTAATTGCAATCAAAGTTATTTAAGAAAACACTGTATACATGAGGCATCACCCAGCCAATGTAAGCACTTTGCATTTTGAAGGAAGAGTTTAGCAAGGGGGTCACTTTGTGCCATCAAATCTGCCAAGATCTAAAACGGCTCAAATTGACCTAGGTCATTATTTTTAGTATAATTTTATTACCCCTTTGGAATCTGGGTGCTTTGCATTGTGCCACTAAAGCTACATGTAGTCATTTACCCCAGTACAAATTTTTGTTTTTGTTTTATAATATCCTACTTTGTCTTGTCCAAAGATAAACCAAAGTGGCTAACAAGTGGCAGAGCTTCGAGATGCTCTAGAAAGGATTTTTCCTGCTTGAAGTTTATGCTCTTTAAGGCCCCTTCTAACTGATTTGCTCTTGGGCTCAAAGGTCTTAGGATTCCTCATAAACACATAGCCACCAACCAAAGAGGTGTGAATTGCAAGTATAATGTTAAATATAAAAGAGTCCTGTGACATCTAAAAATATGTTGGGTAACAGAACATCACAAAACTTTATATTGCTTTGCTGAAACAAGGCTACCCATTTGGAAGTTGCCATAACTATATTGAAGGAAACTGAAAATGTGTACAAACTAATATTTCAAACATCCCACATAGCTTATACAATATTTCTCAGATGCCAGTATATAGAATTAATGTTCAGATGGAGACTGAAAAAGGCCAGTGTTCTTCACCGTATGCGCCTAGAGGCCTTTTCAGAAATCACTGTTAACAATTCCTTTAATAACCTAAAATGCATTGTCTCTCCTTTCAAACTTATGAGATACTTAGAAATGCATTATAGACACTCAGACTCCAATTCAAAATGCACTGAAGCCAAAGGAAGAACTCCCACTGACATCAGCGAGCCTTGGCATATAGACTCCCAAATTGGCTGTGGAAAGCTTTTTCTGGGCTTTGGCTGGCTGATGATGCAGTGTTTAATTTAAAAGTGCCATTGCTGCAACATCACTTCTCTTCTTGGATATTGTACAGATGGAACCTAGTTCAGTTACTTTGGGCACAATCCTAACCAACTTTCCAGCACTGATATAGAGGTGCCAATGGGGTATGTCCTACATCCTCCAGTGGAATAGTAATTACGGAGGCCTCCTTGAGGTAATGGAATGTTTGTTCCCTCACCTCAGATCTGCATTGCCCTTATCGTAGTGCTGGAAAGTTGGTTAGGCTTGCACCCCTTGATTGTTATCTCCAAACACTGTATGTTCAAAATAGCCTAGTTAATTGGTTTGTTTGAATACCCTTGTTTTTTTATACCATCCTCTATATCATTGTACATAGCTTGACTATAGCCTAGGTGCTTCTGTGGGCAATTTTTCTCTTCCCCCATTGCCTAATGAGATGGATTTTGCCCTAATTTTGAATGTTCTCTCTGTTTGCGTTTACTGTTAATATTTTGAGTGCTTTTGTTTTTGATTTTTTTCACTTATTTGTTGTTACATTGCGCTTTTATTATGCTTCTCTGTAAGCCACTTTGGGCATTTGCTTTGGCAAATGTTTTATAATATCCTACTCAGCGGTGTTATGCTGCCAGAACGCTGGGCGGGACATCCGGGTGATTGACAGCCCGCCCGTCGCGTTCCGCAGCGTTACGCCGTTTGCATAATGTACGCAAGCGGCGTAATTGGTTACGCAAATGGCGTAACACTGGGGAACGCAACGGGCGGGCTGTCGATCACCCGGATGTCCCGCCCAGTGTTCCAGCAGCATAACACCGCTGATCCTACTTATGGGAAAGGCTTTGGCATTATTATTTATTATTGCTTTGGCATGGGAAAGGCAGGATATAAATTCTTCAAAGAAAATAAATATAATTTTAAAGACCCCTCAAGTTCCAAACGTTGTGTGAGGAACTCCCGAGAAAGTGAATTGTAAGCAAATTGGCCACAAGGTATTTGGAGTAAGTTTGACAATCACAGCATAAGGGCCCGATTCCTGTCCAACTTTCCAGAGCCAATACTGCCCTGAGGTAAAGGAACAAACATTCCTTTATGTTGAGGAGGCCTACGCAGCTCCCCCACCCAGATTGTTATATGAGTATATGCAGTATACAGTCTCTTATCCACTATGTCTGTTCATCATGTATGAAGCAACCCTCAGTGACACGCAGCAAGAGGAGGGGTGACTGGAATCCAGTTGGCTTATATAGGATGCTATTTTAGTTGTGGCACAAAATCTCTGCTTATATACTGTAGCAGTTGATCAGATTTGGTTACATGGCAAATTGCTGTATTATCTGTCCAATGTTGTCTAATACAGTGGAAGACTTTTGTCGCTGCAATTAGTTACACTTATATTTAGTTTTATTTCCAGTATGAGTTTTTCCTTTGCGTCGGTAAATAACTTTGCAATGCAACTTTACTAAAGAAAGAGCTTTCTACGTGATGTTGTTTATACTAATAGTAATTCTCCCTTAGATGTTTCTTGATCCTCAAACAGAGTTGCTACTTTGTATTGAACAGTGAGAACGTGGAATACATGACATATTAGGCTATGCCCTGTTTCTTGTCTGCGTTTGGTGGATAAAGCAGTGGATTGCCCTCTTGTTATCTGTAATTGGTAATGGGAAAATCATCCTTTTTAATTACTGTTGACGGATATTGATTGTGTGGTATTGTATAATTAGCTGTCCTTGGGGACTATAAGCAGAATAAATACACACAAATAATTGCTTTTGGGGAGGGTTTAAAGCGCAAGTTCAATATTTCTAATTATCATTGCAAGTAGCCTTCTGATGCATCCCAATTTCATAGCTCATTCTGGCAACACAATATTTTTTGTAAATATGAATGTTGGGGTCAATTATATGTTGGGGCCAATGTTGGGTCACATTATAGCAGGTTCATCATTAAATGCTTCCCCCCTTAAGTTGAAGCTATGGTGAGGGACAATTTAATCTGGACCTCAGCATGGGGGTAGAAGGGCTTTAACTGCTGCCATCCTGATCTAGATTCAGCTCCTTTCCTTCTTTGCCCTGGGAGAGGAAGCGCAAAGCATTGGAAGAAATAGAATTTTCCCTGAAGGGCTAATAACAGCTACGGGGTCACAATTTTTGTCGGGATCTTGACCAGTAGGAAAAAGTTGAGTTCTCCTTCCCCCCACCATAGTTCTAATCTGATTAGACCCACTATGGCTGCTTGGAAGGCGGGGGGGGGAGTAAAGACTAGTATGTAAGCACCAATGACTGCACATATTGTGGCCCTGATGCTCTATGAACTAAACTCTTTTACAATTTAGTATTTCCTGGCACTGACCGGTAATATGGATATAATCCCTATAACTAGGTGCGGTAATCTCAAAATAGCTCCTGGAAAAGGAGCAGGCAGGCAAATTAAGGGATTTGACTGTTGGGTCTTTTTGAAGCAATTGTCTTGGGATATCCACAGGGGTTGAGAGCTGCTGCACAACAGTGGCTGAGAGACTGAGCTACAAAAAGGCTCAAATCTCACATTTGTCATGGACGGACAAGGTCTGCTAAGGCAAAAGCTAGGCTCTTTCTGCCTCAGCCTTTTTACCTGCAATATGGAGGTGTCTGGGAGCAGCTGATGGGCCAGTTATATCACCTTGACATAGGGTGGAGCACAGATGAGGTGGGGGAGAAGCATTCACTCAGAAAACTAGGGACTGGGAGAGCATGATGGAGACTTCTGGATACCACAGAGCTGTGTTTCTCAAACTGTGGGTTGGGAGTGGGTCACAAACCAATTTCAGGTATGTCACCTAGCACCTAGTGCAGCCATAATTGAAGATATGGGAAGATGGGACACTAGAAAGAGGGAGGGCTGCACGGTTGTTTTGCTTGTGTCAAGGTTGTAAATAGGGTTAAAAAAAAATTCTGATTCACTTTGCTATTGGAAAATGGCTGAGAAATAACCCCACATTGCTGAATTCTCAGAAAAGCAGCAGGCTCTGGTGTCACAATGACAGCACTTCTAGCCATGACATCACTTCCGGTGGGTCCCAGACAGATGGTCATTCTAAAATGTTCGTCCCAGTGCCTTACTCGGAGGCCCTCACTTCTGCGCCAGCTAAAAGGCCAGTGCAGGAGCAAGTAGACCCATTGCCCACCCTGCATCCTTACCGTGGGAAAAGGGGACAGAGCCCCCTTTCCCCACGAAACCTTCTGGGGCTGCCTAGCTGCTGCGGGATGCACCTTTCCTGGGCAGTCAGGCAATTCTGGATTGGGCCCTAAGCTTAGATTTGGAACGGGTCTTTCCAATTTATTTGCTTATAGTAGAATAGGCATGAAATTGTTACATACTTGTTATGGGAAATTCAGGCAACTTTTCTCAATTTGTCTCTTCAACTGTGAGGATGTCGCATTTTCCCCAGCATTCAAACCATAATAATTTGTCACTGAGAAAATGTGAAATGTTGATTGGCTAGCATGCCAGTTGTTAGTGCTCTGTAGAATGTTGAGAACTGGTGTTGCATAGTGACTAAGAGAGGGCTGTGAATCAAGACATTCTATTATGCATTCACTAGGTGGTCTTAGGCAAGCCTCTCCCTTTTAGCCTTAGCTCCCCAGCTGTAATGCAGAGATAATACTCACCATACAATATTGTTGTAAGCAGTGGCGTCACTACAGGGGTGCAGGGGGTGTGGACTGCCATGGGTGACACTATCAGGGGGTGTTTTAATATTGGTACATTTGCGCACCACTGGTCAGAAGTTGGATCTCAAAAAAAAAAATCTCTTAAAAAGTATATTTACATTTTTCATTGTGGACCAAGTATTGGTATTTGGTTTGTGTTTATATTTTTGTCCAGGTTTACATATGAAATTGCACCTGTTTTTGTCCTCATGGAGCAAATAACTCTTCGGAAAATGAGAGAGATTATTGGATGGTCAAATAAAGATGGAGATGGAATATTCTCACCTGGTAGGTTCCATTCTTGAAATTTTGAGCAAATTGTCTCACTGTAGGTAGTGCTGGAAAAATATAATCAGCTGCTGAATATGAGGCTTTACTGTATGCCTTTCATTGTATGCTATTACTGTATTGTGCTTTAAGAATAGCAAGGCTTTTAATGCATTTATTACTGTCAGACTCCCATAAGGTCTTTTTAAAACGATGCAATATTTAAAATACCCTGTGGGTGTAGTTGTGACTATACCAGGCTTGGCTTTTCAGATTCCAGTAATTTTAGAACATGAGTGTCAACATGGGTGTTTAGGATTCTAAAGAGACACTCTAATTTTCAGCATGGTTAGTCAATATCAGGATATAGTTGAGCTCAGTGTCAGGGTCACATGCTGGTCCCCTGGTGCGCTAGAGCCACTTGGTCTGCCGTGGTGGCCCCATCAGCTTGGGCACTGCTGCTGCTACTTGGGCTGAGAGTTCAGGGGTTGGTCCCTGACAGGTGGGGCCCTTGTCCTATATGCCATGTAATGGGTCTGCACCAGTGTGACATCACGCCAAACTTCTGGGTTACCAAGCTCCATGCTGTGCAAAGTTTAGAGCTACATAACTGTGTGGCTGTGCAACTTAGAGAGAACACTGTCCTTGATGACTCACTGATCCCCCCCAGCTGACCCCTACTTAAGCACACCTTAGGAAGGTGCATAGGAAGTTGTGAAGGTAACGAATATGGGGAGACATTTTTCTCCCTACTTTTAATGTATTGTCCTCAGGGATTCATACTGCTGCCCCTCTCTTTGGCGTAAGCATGAATTGGTTTCTCTGTCCAAATGCCGAATCAGCTACTGCTTCCACATTCAAAAGCGTTTGTTAAGCCTTCTGGAAGCCCAATTTCCTTAGCCAATTAATATAAAACCTCATTGCACAGTGTTCCAAAACCAACCCATACACTTTTGGTCAAAACGTGGTGCAGTTAACAAACCCATTTTGGCAGGACGAGCATTTCAAATAGGAGGCAGTCATAAATGGTCCTAGGTCCTGCTGGTTGTAAGGACAGTTGCCCTCCTAAATGACACTTCTTCAGCAGACTGAGTATTCAGCAGGTGCTCAGTAACCCACATCCTGACTTCAAAAGGTCATCCGTGTTGACTTGATTATCTAATTGCTCTTTGGTGATTGTACTGAAAAGTGCTTTGGGTTGCAGCTAAAATAGACAATGAAGTCTGATACTCAGCAATTTAGGTGATCATTGAAGATTTGGATTTGTGAGGTTCACGAAGAAGGAGCATGACAGAGCTGAGGAGTACAGTATTTTTAATTGTAGTTATTTCTCAAATGGGGTGTCACTTAGAGTTGCTTTTTTGAGGCACAAACTCACAGGTTGTTGTTAGAACCATTTGGGACAGCAACAGCAGTGCTCGCACATTGCTGGCACTGCCCCAAATGGCTCTGATGGCAAGGGGAGGGACCACTTTACACAGCACATTGCGGTGCCTTGTCATACTTACCACATGGCCCTCCTTCTGGCTATGCTTCTGGGCACACCACTGTCTATCTCAGCAGCACTCTCCTACTTTGCCTTTCCCCAATATGGGGATCATAATCTGTCACCCTAGCTGACCCCCAGCACTTCCGTAGAGCTCTGTATTGTAGAGGAAGGTGATTGATGGTATTCAAGCGGACTTCTAGGGAAGCATGTCCATGGTTACCTGAGGCATCCTGACATGCTTCTGAGGACCTTTGGGGCCCAATCCCATCCCATTTTCCAGAGCCAATGCAGCCATGCTAACAGGATGTGTAACACATTCTAAGGTGAGGGAGCAGTCACAGAGGCCTCCTCAAGGTGAGGTAATGTTTGTTCCCTTACCTCAGGGCTGCATTGTGGTTGCTTCAGTGCTGGAAAATTGGATAAGACTGGGTCTTACTGTCCTCCATAACAGTTTGAAAACAGCTGTATGAAAGGAACATTATCCACCAGAAAAGGAAATAAAGTAGATTTCTCAAATGGTTTTTCTTTCTACTTTTCACATTGATGCGTTGGCTACTTTTTTCTTGATCGAAATGTGCGCGCACAGAACATGTAACAGACAATGCTTTCAGCGTAATGTTTATAATATCAGACTTTTTCATCTCTCCTTTCTTTTTTCTAATATTTTAATCCCATGTATACTCTGTTACAGGTGGTGCTATATCCAACATGTATAGCATCATGGCTGCCCGCTACAAGTATTTCCCAGATGTCAAAACCAAAGGCATGGCTGCCGTGCCTAAACTGGTCCTCTTTACCTCAGAACACGTGAGCGCAATAAGCTAATTAACTATCACCACTGTAATTCCTGGAGGAATGCCAAGGACATACATTTCTGTCATCATCAGCCCAGTTCTGAAGGAGCATGACTGCCTGGTTATGCATTTCTGCCCTCTCCAAATTTCAGCTTTTCAACTGCTGCACTTGCAGAAAATTTGCCTCCGATTGAACTATTGATTGCGGGCAGCTTCTGTCTTTCAAATGCCTATTGGAGGATCATGTCACCATGGAGCCACGGGTTCCTTTCCTGTTCAAGGACAGAACCTCTGTGGACTAGGAGGAGGGTAGGGACCCCCATCTGTGTATATGGCTTCTTAGAGCTAGAGCTACACTCTCTCTGGAGAGGAACCTCCACACAATGACTAGTATGGATTTAATGGTACCACTACCCATATCCATTTAGGACGCAATCCTAACCAACTTTACAGCACTGGGGTAAGGGCAATGCAGCTCCAAGGCAAGGGAACCAACTTTCCCTTAGCTTGAGGAGGCCTCCGTGACTGCCCCCCATCAACTGCAGGATGCAGCACTTGCCCCATTGACACAGTGCTGGAAAGTTGGTTAGGATTGCACCCTTAATCATGTAAATCAAGTCAAAAATGAATAGTTAGCTTTGGGGATGGTGGACGAAATGTCCACCAGGTGGAGACAGCTTTTGCATTGAGCATACTTGATCTGGTTCCTTTTTATACCTTGGAATAACTGTAGCAATGTTATCAACACAGGTCAACCAGTTAAGCCCCCCACCCACTTATATTAAGCAAAGGGGGGGGGGTTGGCTTTTGGCGTGCATACCTATGCTATCTTATAGACCTGTTTAATTTATAACAGTCAGTATACCAAATCAGAGATATAGGTACTTAAAAAAGAAACAAATGTTGTCTGAAACATGCAAGGGGTGGTACCCCCCGCCCCAAGGTCAGCCAGCTCATGAGCAGCTTGCCATGCAGGAACAAAACCCAAAATAGGGAATGGGCAAGAACAGGCAGCTCTTGCACCCCCTTAGCTACATCACTGGTGTCAGCCATTTGTCTTGATGTGATGACATCATCTGTGAGGCAAGTGGCAGAGGCACACCATGAATGGGTCATCTCACGGAGCTTGGAATTGAAGCTGCCAGCACCTAAACGGTTGTTTACAAGAATTTTAGACAAAACATTAAAATGGGCGTGGAGAAAATTCAGCCCACATTCAAGCACGGATAGACACAGGGAAGGAAAAAAGTACCTCACAGCATCTTGGCCTTACTGCCTCGCCCCTCTTCATGCCTTCACATTCATTTAACACCACCCACCCAAAGGCTCTTTCTAAAACTACAACCACTTTCCATAATACAGAAGAATGCTTCTCAGCAAAAGTAAGCACAGCTCCCATCTTCCTTGACAGCATTTTGAGGACTCAGTCCAGGCGATTTCTTTGGAAATCTTCAAAGCCTAGTGAGACTCTATCCCATGTCCGAATCTTAGGTTAGTACTCTGTCCATGCAATTCTATGTGTTTTTCTCAGATGTAAAGTTCACTCAGCAAATGTACTCCAAAGTAAATCCCACTGTATTCAATGGGACTTACCCCCAGGATGTTTCAGCCTGTATCTGGGTTGCTTTCGAGTTGCTGCACACGGATGCTTTAATGTTGCTGCTGTAGGCTCAGGGTCAAATCCTATTCAGTTTTCCAGCCTTGATGTAGCAGTCCCAATGGGGGGGGGGTGCTGCATTCAGTGGTGCGGGGACAGTCATGGAGACCTCCTCAAAGTGAATGTCTGTTTGCTTACCTTGGGGCTGCATTGCAGCTGCATCAGCACCGGAAACTTGAACAGGATTGGCCCCACCGTTATCCAAAGAGATTCCAAAAGTTCTCTGCATGCCAGCCCCTTTTTCTGCACTGCACAAGTCACTCCCCTGCTGGTTGCCATTGGTACTGCACAGCTAAAAATGAATTGATGCTGTTCTATGAACATTTGCCTAATTTTTTTTTATTATAAAAAATGCTATTATTTTGTTGCTGTTGTTACTGCAGAGTCACTATTCAATAAAGAAAGCTGGATCCGCCCTTGGGTTTGGAACTGAGAATGTCATTTTGATAAAGTGCAATGAAAGGTAGGATAATACGTGTGATCAAATAGTAAATGTGCGTTCTTGTGTCCTTCTCTTTTCTTGAGTCAGCATGTCAAGGTGCTTAATGGCCTGCTGATGTGAGCCAATTAATTAAATTGTGGTTAATGTTTCTGTTTATTTGTTTTCTTTTAAACTTCCTTGGATTTTGTATTTCTCAACTATTGCAGGGGCAAAATAATACCAGCAGATTTGGAAGCCAAAATTCTGGAAGCCAAACAAAAGGTAATATCGTTCTTCTTGTTTAGAAGCACCTTTAACCTTTTTCATTTGCGGGCAGCTTGCGTCGATGCTACGTCATAGCGTTGACACAAGGGGTGGAGCACTGACACGGGGCGCCAATCGGCACCCCCGCGTTGGCGTTTGAGCAATGGGACTGGCGCTGCAGGCAGTGCCAATCCTGTTGCGCCCGCGCTGAGCCTCTCTTGCATTGGCTGAAGCCAGCTGGCACGAGGGAGCCTCTGCACGGAGGCGGCAGCAGGATTGGCGGCGGAAGGGAGACTGTGGGCAGGATGAGAGTGGGATGTGGGCGGGCTTGGGAGGTGGCCATACAGCTGCTTCCTAAGCCCATCTGGGAGGCTGCCCAGCCTCGATTCAGGCCACACAGTCTCCTTGGATCTGCGTCTGCTGTTTAGCAGGCGCAGATCCAAGGAGTGCATAGGGGAGGCTGGAGCCTCCCCTACAGTAAGGGAGAGAACGCTGGTAAGGTAAGGATATGGCGTTGGCCCGTAGGCCTTGCCAGTCTGGCGCTGCTTAGGATTGCACCCTAAATCAGAATTTCAAAACCCATATATTAATATAGACTAAATGAATAATCCATGTTGAGAAGCAGTATATAGCTGAAAGCCAGTGGTGTACCTAGGGGGATCAAGGGGGAAAATGGCACTGGGCAGCACCACAATCTTCCCCCTGCTGCCACTGGCTGCCCTCTGCATATTGGAAGGGGGCAGGCGCCTCTTGAAGTGGTGCTCACTCCCTCTGATGCTTGGAGGAGCCGAGCACCACTTGTAGCAGCACCCATTTCCTCTGACACACAGAGGCATCTAGCACTGCTGTGACCTTGCAATGGTGCGAGATTCCTTTGCGTATCGTAGACTCCTAGCTCCGCGAAGCCAAGCAGCTTCATGGTGCAAGAGGTGGAGGTGGCTGCAGTGACATGATGGAATCACCATTACTTCTGGGCGATACTTCTGACTGACTGAGGATTTGCCCCAGGGTGGGCAAGCCCCTGGGACCGCCACTGATGAAAACTAGATGCAGAGAGAAGACAAAAAGTGAGAGATGGTCCTCTCCATTTTGAGCCTGTGAATTTCCACAGGCATTTGACTAAAGAGCCTACTGGAGGCAGGATGCTAGTTAGGGCTCATCCAAAAAGGCTCTTTTAATGATGATGGTTTTGAAATTCTACGGCATAAAGAGCAAGTGTATAAAATAGGCTTTATACTTTTATTTTTAAAATTCTGATAGATTACATAAGAATGCCGTACTCAGCAATCCTAAGCACATTCACTAAGAAATATGCTTAGGATAGCACTGCACATCACTTTTTAAAATTTTAGTAAAAGGACAACACAATAATTCTTTAGGGGTAGCATTTTTACGCTTGTGCAGGTGTATGAGCACAACTCATCTTACTGATCTGTCTGTGTTGAAGTTTCTGATCCTTCCCCCCCCCCTCAGAAAGCTGCTTCCGAGAGTGGGGATCTCTTGGCAGTAGTATGGGAATAAAAGTTTGGGGAGGCAGAAGAGGAAGGGGAGAATAAAAGAAAGCTGTGACCGGAACCATGAGCAGAGGGAGGATCTACTTGCAGTTCTCCTAGTTTCTGGATATCCCCCTCTCCCAAGAAGCATCAAATTGTGCTGCTGTCCCCTAACCTTCATCAGCAGCTTTCTGGAGAGTTCTGAAGGGGTGGTTGGGGGTATTATATTGGAAGGAGTGGGAAAAGTGGTTTTCAGTTACTTGACTGTTCCTACTTTAGTTTTATTTCCTTGTAATATAGTTGTTTTTAATAGCACTTTGGGAGGATTCACTCAATTGCTTTTTCTCCACCAATCAGGTGATATTATGCGATAGCCTTATTATGAGATCCATATAAAGGGCAATATCTTTATGAGTCCAATATGCAACAAAATTTTATCGCACAAAAATAACAGCTGGGCTTGCCATTTCCATTCTCTAGACAACTGTCTCCACATAGATTTTCCCTCTGTGCCATTGGAGAAAGACCTTACAGTCTATCACCCTTTATATGCTTTTATTTCTTGATCAGTTTATTTACAGCAAGAGCCTATGCATTCTTGAAAGTCAGCCCTATTTTGTTCAAGGGGATGTATTCCCTTGTAAGTGTGATAGCAGCTTTGTGGCCCAATCCTGTTGCGAGCCTATGATGCAGCTGTACCAGTGGGGATGCAGTCATAGAGGGCTCATTCAAGGTAAGGGAATGTTTATTCCCTGTCCTCAGGACTGCATTGTGGCTGCATCAATGGGTTAGATCAGTGTTTCCCTACCTGAGGGTCATGACCCCCAGGGCAGGCGCCCATGTTTGCTTTTGGGACGCTACCCCATTAAGGAGGGTAGTGACCCAACTGGGGAACTGTAGGTGCTGTTAGTGCGGCACTTCTGGGTTTTGCTACTGCTTCTGCCACTGCTGAACATGGGTATTTATGGTACTTACTCCTTAAAGCAGTGCTTTTTAAATGGTGGGTTGCCACCCACCATAGGGAGCAAAAAAGGGGCCATTTCCCCTTAAGGGGAGTGGCCCCATAAATTACTGCCTAGCAGCACTGCAGTAATTACAGCGCTGCAGGCATTTAGGGAAATGTGCTCTACCTAGGTGGAGGTCCAGGGATGTCCAGAAGGGTTGGGGAGGCCCACTGCGAAAAGAGGAAGTAAGTGCCTATCTGGCCACATAACAGAACTATTTCTTTTAGTTCAGAGAGGCCTGCAGAGGTGGCAGCGGGCCTCCCCGACCCTTCTAGACACCCCCTCTACCCCCACGTAGGGCACGTCCCTAAATGCCCACAATGCTGCGATCACTGCAGCACCGCCAGGTCCTTCTTTCCACCCCACTCCTGCAGGCACTTACAGCTTCATCCAAGTCAGAGTAGAAGACCGCTGCCTTAAGGGGTAGCAGCACCCAAGCAAAGGTTGGGAACTGCTGGGTTAGAATAATTTTTTTGTAAGATTAATTGGTTTCAGTTGCATGCGTGCGTAAGTGTGTGTGTGTGTGTGTGTGTGTGTGTGTGTGTGTGTGTGTGTGTTTCTCAATAAGCCTCTTTCTCTGTGTTGCCTCTTAGGGATATGTGCCCCTTTATGTGAATGCGACTGCTGGCACAACAGTTTATGGGGCCTTTGATCCAATTCAAGAGATTGCAGACATTTGTGAGAAATATAACCTTTGGCTCCATGTGGATGTAAGTAACAGAAGAAACTTTTCTTACTACGAATTTAAAAAGGATTCTTGTTGCTTGTTAATTATTTGTGTTGCTTGTTAATTATTTGTGCTGAGCAAAATATGTCCACCTGACCTTGTATGGGGAAAAGTGTGAACTTGACAGAGCTCTAACATGATTGACCTCGTAGCCACCTGTGGACTGTAGGACATTTGCTTTACATTTTCTTCCATTGTTTTCAGGGTGCCTGGGGAGGTGGACTACTTATGTCCCGAAAACATCGTCATAAGCTGAATGGAATAGAAAGGTACTGCATCCTTTTTATTGACATTTTCTTTGAGTTTGAGCCTCCCCCCTGATGTATCTGGCATCTCACAAATAGCACAGAAGAAATCATCCCTGTCTCAAGGACATTATAGCATTTTTAAAAAAGTAAATAAGAAGCAAAAATGCAAGTGATAATAGTCAAGCATGAGAAAAAAATCAATCAATAGAATTTATATACCACTTTTCAACACAAAGTTCACAAAGTGAACAGGCAAATAATTATGTTAAATGGCTCCCTGTCCCAAAAGGGCTCACAATCTAAAAAAAAAGCAAAACACCACCAGCAGCAATCGATCGATCGATCGATCGATCGATCGATCGATCGATCAATCAATCAATCAATCAATCAATCAATCAATCAATCAATCAGTAGTATTTATATAACACTTTTCAACACAAAGTTCACAAAGCGGTTCACAGGCAAATAGTAATAATAAAGTTAAATGGTTCCCTGTCCCCAAAGGGCTCACAATCTAAAAAAATGCAGAACACCACCAGCAACAGCCACTAGAAAAGACCCTGTGCAGGGGTGAAGAGGGACAATTACTCTCCCCCTGCTAAATATAAGAGGAACATTACTTGAAGCAATGCCTCTTTCTCAGTTAGCAGGGGTCAGTTAGCAGCAAAAATAAAATGCTAATGTTTGTGCAGAAGTCTTTGTCATGCAAATGAGCCTTCTGCTTACACCTTTATGTCTGTAATTCCGTATATTTATATGGAATTGCATTACACATTGAATTGAAGTGAGAGATATTTTAAGATTCATGTATGAAAATGCCAGATGAATCAAATTGTTCAACTCTTTTGCGTGAGCTGCTGTTAACTTGTGGTCCAATCCTATTGAAGGATTATGCTGGCGGAATCCACATCCCGCTGACATAAAGCGTGTTCTGCTGGTGTAATTTCCTTTATGGCCGTCACAAATGTGACTAGGCCAGTGCACATGGCCGCCAGTGGCAAGTGGCCAGCCAACAGACACAGGACACCCTCCGGAGCAGTTAAGCTGGCACAGATGTTGGCAAAAGGCAGGGAGGTGTTTGAACAGGGGTGGTGATGGGGGGTGGTGAGGAAGGTGGATCAGGCCCAGGAAGGACACAAGAGTGGTGGTGGCGTACACAAAATCCCAACCCCCTTCTCAGACCCTCTCAGACCTGATCTTCATAGATCAATGTAGCGCCAGCAATTGAGCTGGTACAAATCCAAATTGAGCTAGTGTGGCTGCTACGGCTTACCCCAAGGCAAGGAGACAAATGTTCCTTTACCCTGAGAAGACCTCCAGCAGCCAAAATTCCCCTGTGGGATGCAGAGGAAGCCACACCAGCACCATTGCATTACCGCACAGGGCGTTCGGTAGGATTGGGGTGCTTATTAATTCCAGTCATGGCCCACACTGACTGTGAACTCAGTCTAACCTGTTCCCTTCTCATGAGTGAGGCCACAACTGCAATCAGTGATTGACAATAGCAGTCCCACTGAGACTACTAATTTCACACATCACATGCTATTTCTAATAGATTGCCAGAGGCGCCCTTTGGAATCGTTTGTCAGTGTTGGAAAGACAAAATATATGCTTGCCATATGAACCAATCATGGTTCAGACGGAAACAATTGCCCCTGTTATGCCCTTTTTGTTACGAAGTCCCACAAAATAATGCCATTGACACATCATTGTCATCCCAAGTATTTAGTAGACACAGTTATTGCCACATTTATCCTAGAAGTACTGGAGTTTTACATGGGACCAAAAATATTTCACTTTTATTAAGAGTATTTATATACTGCTTTTCATTTTAAAAAAGCAATTTATATAGCTAAATAAATCATTCCCCGTCCTCAAATCAATTACCATCTAAAGAAGCTGCAGGAGAAACACCAGCAAACAGCCACTAGAAAAAGTGCTGTGGTGGAGTGCCGAAGGACAATGGAGGAGGACCATTTTAAAAGTGCCACTTTGCCCAGTCAGCAATTAAATGATCAATTGCATATTGTAGGTGAAAGCTTTATTCATATGAAAGTTTGCAGATCACAGAAGATTGTCTAGGCCAGGGGTGTCAAACATAAGGCCTGGGGGGGCGGGCGCGGATGTGACCTGTGGAAGATCTTTATCCAACCCTCCTGCTACCCCAGCACCACCATCAGCTGATCTCTGTTGCAGAGAGCTGTGCTGAGATGTCACTGCTGAAAAGTCAGCCTACATGATAATTGGGCATTCCCATATCTTGAAAATATGACCGAGGTGCATATTTTCTCTTTTATTTGTAGCTAATGAGTTCTTAAGTGAGAAAAAAGTGTTTATTTCTGGTCATGACCTGCTTAATGACATCACTTCCTGCTTAATGACATCACTTACAGCCCTCAGCAGGCATCATAAATGCTATTCGGCCCATTGTATGAAATGAGTTTGACACCCCTGGTCTAGGCTGTTTAATGAAGTGTATAAATCCTGATGAAGTCAAGGGAATCTACTAATTTAAAATTTGCATAAGATTGCTACTTGATGGCAAAACAGCCATCAAACTTGGGATGTTTATCAAACAAACTTGGCTGAAGAATCCATGCTGCTTGCATTAGAGTCTAGACCAGTGGTTCCCAAACTGTACATTGGGACCTACCAGTGGGTTGCAAGTCAATTTCAGGGGGTCATGAGGCACCTAGAGCAACCATATTGAAAATATGGGAAGATGAGACACTGAAAGGGGGTTGGCTGTGTGGTTATTTCGCTTGTGTCAGGGTTGTAAATAGGGTTTTTCTTTCTTTCTGACTCATTTTGCTATTGGGAAATGGCTGAGAAATAACCCAATTTATTGCTGCATTCTCAGGAAAGCAGCAGGCTTTGGCGTCACAGTGATGGCACTTCTGGCCATGACATCACTTCTGGTGGGTCCCAGACACATTGTCATTCTAAAAAGCGTGTTCTAGTGCTAAAACATTTGAGAACCACTGGTCTAGACAGATCCCATTATCACTCAGGGCATTATTTTCACTGGCATCCTGTATGGCATTGTGGGTATCCTTTCCAATATCAATCAATCAGTATTTATATACTGATATAATAGAAGCACCCAATAGAAGCACCCTCTCTCAGCCAACAATATCTTTGCAAAGGTATCGGGCAAATTGGAGAAGTTGTACCTGAATCCAGGTTTTGAGGATAAACAAATTCAGCAAAGTGTGAAGTCAGGAGCTGTTGATTTGTTCTTGTCCTCTATAGTGGCATTAGGAGCCGCTATTGGAAACTATTGTACTCCACTCCAAAAATTGATAAGGTGGGATGAAATGAACTAGATTAATAAATGAAGTGAGCTGCTGGTACTACCTGAAGCTAAGCAGGAGAATCTGTGGTTTGCTTTTGGATGGGAGACGGATGCCAGGCTGTGACAAGCTGCAGTACCTGTGGTGGCAGAACAGAGTTGCTGTGGAGCTGATTACTCACCGCAAGTGAGAGTTGCAGGGGAGAGTGTGAGAAGGCCAGCCCGCAAAAGAACAGAATACAACCTTGAGGACCTGTCCAGGCGACTTGCGATTGCCTGCTGAGGCTTGATGGCAGCAGCCAAAGGAGAGAACCACACTGTGAAAGCAACATCTGGGCCTGAGGATTGGCTGATCACAAGAAGACTGTACATTTGTAAAAGCCCCATTGAAAAAATGGTGGTTTAGACTACCCTGCTCATGTAAGCCGCCTTGGGCATTTGCTTCAGCATGGGAAAGGCGGGGTATAAGTTCTTCAAATAAATAAATAATATGTCACAAAGTCAAATATTTGACTTTGGCAGGAGAAGGAAATACTGTAATGAAGAAATATAGAGTTGGGTTTTTTAAAAACATAGTTTTAGTGGTATGTGGCTATGGAGGGTGTCATGAACGCCTGCCCTTCAAGACTTACTGTTCTATCATGGGCCTAGACCATACCCTTTGAAATGCAGCTTGATGCACTCTCGTCAACGTCAAGGAGCACTTCATTCCCACAATAGAGAACCAGTTAATTTCCCAATACATGTGTAGAGCATTCAGATCACCAAAGAAAAAATATCTTTTTCTGCTTGTACACATGGGAGTCCTCACACACGTATACTGGAGCCACAGAGTCAAGGACAATGTTTTTATCCTTGCATGAGGATGGTCCTGGCACTTCTGAGAGATTAATGGTCTTCTGAAAGACGTTACATAAGGTGACATCTCTGATGACTATATCAGTTCTCAGCACATTGATTTTGTTTGCAGGGCCAACTCCGTCACATGGAATCCGCACAAGATGATGGGCGTTTTGTTACAATGTTCTGCCATTCTTCTTCGTGAAAAGGTTTGCCAAGAGACTGAATTCCATTTTTTTTTAAAAAAGATCATATTAATACTTCAAATGTTTACAGTTTAAAACTGCTGAACTGTTACCCCCCACCCCTGAGGAATTTTGGGAATTGTAGTCTGGGAAGAGCCCTGAGAATTCTGTGAGGGTACCAATATTCCCCTCACAGAATATACATTTTGCTGGGCAAATTATTATTAAGCCTGTTTAAGTTGGTGGTATGTATACAATATGCCATTTTGTGTATCATATCCGTATTTTTCAACAAGAAGATTCAGTTAGGTGGGTTTGTGGTGAGTAGGAATTGTTGTTATGATGCCTTGCCAAAGCTACTTCGACCTACAGTAGCTGAGGGCACAATCCTAACCTGGAGTTAGGCCAGCAAAGTTTGGCTGGCACAAGGAACGCCGTAAAGTATGTTTGGACCACTCTTGGAGAGAGAGCCAGCACACAGATGTACGCCATTCTCCCTGACTGAGAGTAGTCCAAATGCCCTTTACGGTGGCCCTTGAGCCATTCAAATTTTGCTGGCCTAACTGTGCCAGCCTAACTCCAGATTAGGAATGCGCTCTGAGAGACTGTATGCATTCCTTTTTGGATTGAGAGACGCTTCATTGTATAGGAATATGCTTTCTTAATGTCTAAAATGACAAAAAAATCTATATAGGTTGGACCTTGAGATCTGTTTCAGGACACCCCTGCAAATATCAAAATCTGTAGATAATGGAATCTGAGGGTGGGGTGTAATAGGATCTCTGGACATGACCAGAAGTGCCTTCTCTCGTCATGTCTGGAGGAATTCTGAGGCCCGAGGGGCTGTGCATAGTCTCTCCAGGCCTCATAAAACCTCTCAGATAGAAGCACCAGAAGATGCTTCCTGTGGTGTCCAGGAGGTCTTCTGGGTTCTCCAGACGTGGGTTCAGAGCCTGAGGTAGGTCAAATTAGTGGGTTCTGAATCCACAAATAAAAAGGATCCACTTATATTCAGGTTACCTTTGACTCTATGGTACAATAAAGAATATGCAGTTCAGCATCACAGCTCCGTAATATACCTTATTTTGAGAATTGTGCAGTGCAATCCTATTCATGTTTACTCCAAGGTAAGCATGTACAGGATTGCAATTTAAATCTGGTAACTTGAGCCACTGTTGTGGCAGAATGGGGTCACTGTGGAGCTGATTAGCCAGTATGGGAATGTTGTGAGAAGGTCAGCCGGCAAAAGAACGCAGTCCAACTTTGAGGACTTGTCCAGGCTGGACTTATGATCACCTGCGGAAGCTCGCTGTCACATGGCCAGAGGAAAGAACCACACTGTGAAGGATACATCTGGGACCAAGGAGTCGGTGAATTGCAGAATACTATATTTGTAAAAAGCCCATTGAAAAATGGTGATTTAGACTAGCCTGCCAATCTAAGCCACCTTGGGCATTTGCTTCAGCATGGGAAAGGTGGGCTATAAATTCTTCAAAATTAAATAAATAAATATAAAGAATATATTTTTGGAACAGGGTATACTTCAAGGATGCAACCAGATGTGTGCAGGATATCTTTTCCAACAAGACAAGCAATATGATATATCCTATGACACTGGAGATAAAGCCATACAATGCGGTCGTCATGTGGACATATTCAAATTCTGGTTGATGTGGAAAGCAAAGGTAAGCAACAGCATGGGGCATTGTTGTGGACATGGGAAATCACCCAAAACTGAACCCAAGTGCTAATGCTAGTTAGGATACAACCCAGACTATTTAGAAATACACTGTTCATTTGAAATGCCTAGATCGTCAAGGAAATACATTTTTTCTTTAAAAGAAAGGGTTTTCAGGAGGCTTTTTGCAGGACTAGATTCACTTTCATGATATGTTTCAATCAGGATTGGTCCCCAGAACTCTGATCCTGCTAATGGGGCTCATAATGCACTATTCCACCAAGTAATGGGATTTAACTAATGGGGAGGGGATGCAAGTAAACTCAGTGAGTGTGTGTGTGTGTGTGTGTGTGTGTGTGTGTGTGTGCGCGCGCGCACGTGCGTGCTTGTAAAGTCAATGTCAAAACCCTTCGCAGGAGCTAGAGAGCTAACGTAATTTGTAAGATTAGCAGCCCAGTTCTAACTTCCCCTCCAATTGATGCAGCTCCACCAACAGAACATGTGCTGCATCCTTGAGGTGGGGCAGTTGCTAAGGTCTCGTGGTTACATTCCCTTACACTCAGCGTTGTCATTCAACCGGAACGCTGGGCGGGAGAAACGGGTGAGCGGCAGCACGCGCGTTGCGTTCCGGTCCGTTTCGCCGTCTTCCCCGCCCCCACACCAGTGCAACGCCAGGTTAGGATGGAACCCCAAATTTCCTAAAGATAAATCCAAATTTCACAAAATATCCCATAGTTCAGTGATCTTCAGTTTTGACTAGCAAAATGATACCTGAAAAATATAGCAGAAACTACATTCAAGCCTTTTACAGTTGGTACTTGCTATCTGCTGGATTAGGTTCCTGGAAACCCAAATGGATAGCTGTCATGGACAGGTCCGAGGGGGAGAACAAACCCTGAGTAGTCCAGGCACCTGCCTGACCCTCACCTCCGCCTCAGGACCAGTCGGGAGTACGAACAAATTAGGTAGCGTTCCCCTGGATTTAGCCAGCACCTCACTTCCCCAACAGAATACAAACGTACTCCCAAGCTGCTTAAAAGAAAGGTAACTTTATTATAAGAGTTAACATACCCAACTTGGCTACGAAACCACTAGGAAGTACATGCAATAAAATGTACATGCAATAAAACTACGAAACCACTAGGAAGTACATGCAATAAAATGTACATGCAATAAAACTACGAAACCACTAGGAAGTACATGCAATAAAAAGTACATGCAATAAAACAACAAAAGCTAACTCACTCTAGGCTTACAAGACTTATAACACAGGCTGTAACTAATAATACTTTACATAGCTTGATGTTCCCATTGCGCAATCACATCTAGGTCCATTTCTTGATTCCAATAGTTAGCAAAACCCAAACAGCATGACTGGAAACAGCCCTCAAGAGGACTGAATGCCTCAGGTTAGCTAAAGGGGGAATTCTTATAGCCCAAAAACATCCACAGGTTTTTTCCACTCAGTTTTAATGGCTCCTTCTGCTTAGAATCAAGGGAAGTTATCAGCGAGATTTACAACAGCTGTTGGAATTTTAGGGCAAGCCATCTGGTACCTTGATCCGGCCTTCCCAGGTTCACTCCTCCAATTTTCACACCAACTGCTGATAAGGAGATACCAAAAGGCTGTCACCTCCAGTTCCCAAGTTGCTTTGTTATATTCCATCTCCTTACTCTGACTGGGCCTTTTTGCAAATGGAGTCAGGCCTACAAAAGAATTAAGCCTGTCTCTTTTCTCAAATTCTTTACAATAGCAAATTGTCAGATAATGACCCATTGATCAGTGAGATTAAGTGCAAGGGGTACCTTACCTTCCATCAGAAGAAGCCAGCAGAGTGCAGCAGGAAGTACCAAAAAATATGAATGCTGCAGAGATATTCCAAAGGCTGAAGGGATCTTCAGAATGGTGCAGGTGACCAGCACAAAACCCTTTAAAAAATGGCCGGTGGAAGTGCTTACGCAGCCTCCAGAAGGCCTCTGCATAGTGGATAATGAGAACAGAGGCACAGCTAACAAGAGGTGGTAGCAGATAGTGAATTCACATATAAAGAAAACTGTATATCCAAAACAGATCTCAAGATACTAGTTCAGAAATTAACACAAAATTCAATTTTTTTTCCCAAAACAGGGCACAGTGGGATTTGAAAGTCAGATCAACAAATGTCTGGAATTATCGGAATACCTCTACAATAAAATTAAAAACAGAGAGGAATTTGAGATGGTCTTTGAAGGAGTGGTAAGTCATGGACCACAAAACTCTTCCAATTAAATTGGGCATTTGGGGAATAGAAACCAAATGCACTCTACAGTCCAAAGTTAAGCACTTTAAACTCTTGTCGATTTCAGTAGAAGATATTTAAAGACATGCTTAACTCTCCAATTGAAATCAATGAGACGTAAAAGTGCTGAACTTTGGTTGGTTCATGGCCCAAGATTTTTTTTTCACAGATTTCAATAAAGAAAGTCCCCAAGTATCGTTTTTGTTGTTGTTCTAGTTAACTGTGTTAATGTTCACTTGTTTGAAATAAGACTACATAGCATCACAACAACTGCATTTGGGCTGAAATTGTACTGAAATTGCAAATGGGCTAAATGGGTTGGTGCAGGCCAGAATACAAACCATAAAACTAGTACAGGCATCCCCCACCATAAACATGGGGGATACCTGAAACCAGGGCTGGCTCTAGCAGTGGCGGGGCCCAATGTGGGGCATTCCTGTGGGCCCCCCAACCCTCCCTGTGGGGCCCCCCACTCACCAAGAAGAGATCGTGCCACGTGCAAAGCATGGCATGAGGAAGTACTTGGTGGTGACACCATAACATCACTGCCAACTGCTTCCAGGTGGCCCATTTCGCGCTGTTTAGAGGCAGAGGCAGGTGGGAGAGACCAAGGTAAAGCTGCTGTGCTTGCCCCACTGACTTACAGCCCATAGAGATCCCAGCTGCAGCCACAAGCAATATGCTCACCCTGCTAGTGCGGGGCCCGATGTGACAACATTGGTCACATTGGCTTAAAGCCAGCCCTGCCCAAAACCTTGGCTAGCCATGAACCCCTACTCAATCCCCCCCCGTCACACTCATGACTCACCTCTCTGTTTGCAAATGCTTTGCAATAGGAAGATTTTTCAGGAACAGGAAGTGGAGTCTCATGTTCTTCTCACTGTCTGTCTGCTTCTTCTGCTGGCCACTTCCTGTTAGTATTCTTTCTGCCTCCTCATTTATTGGCTCCAAGTCCAGTTTCTCACCGTCTGCTTCCTTTTCCAAAGTATTCCAAACTAAAGGAAGAAATAATCTTCCCTTTGCAAAGCATTCGCAAATGGGGAGTCGTGAGCACATCCAGGGGCGGGGGGATCTGAGAAGTGCAGATACTCGAAACCATGGATATGGCACCTGTGTATATATGGGAGGATGCCTGTAATTTCATTATCACAAGGATATTTGAGACAGGAATCCTATATGCCAGTTGTCGCAACCCACCAGGGGAACAGGAAAAGAGTGATTCCCCTTTAAGGGGAATGGCCCAGAAATCAGCAGCAATGCGATCTCCATGATTGTGTTGCTGCTGGACAGGGAAGGGGTTTCTAAACTTACTTGGGGGGGGGGTTCTATGGAGGGTCTGGGGAGCCTGCAACCCTTTCTGCAGCCCTCCCCAAGGCATGTAGAAGTTGAAAAAATGGGGAAAACCCACTTCTGGGTTTTGGCCTGGAACTGTTTTTTTTTACTTTTCACAACGTTTCCGAGTCTCGGTGATGGCTGCAGTGTGGGTCGCAGGCAGTGATGTCATTCAGGGGGAACGGACCAGAACAGGCGTTCTGGATCCTAACGGGCTCCATGGCTGGTTCCGGGTTCCCGACAAGTGCCAATCAAAAGTGAGTTCCTGTTCCTAAATCATTTGAATGACACCACTGGTCGCAGGTCCCCAGACCCTCCAGAGAGCTATAGCGACCCCCAGGTAAGTTGAAAAATCCCTTCCCTGGCCAGCAGCAGCGAGATCATGTTGCTGCCCCATCCCACCCAAGTATGTAATTAGCCTGAAGAACTCTTTGCCACAGGATGTGGTGATGGCGTCTGGCCTAGATGCCTTTAAAATGGGATTGCACAGGTTTATGGAGGAAAACTCCATCACAGGTTACATGCTATGACAGGTATGTCCAGTCTGAGATTAACTGGTTGCTCATCATGAGGTCCAGGAAGGAATTTTTTTCTGTTATCCGAATTGGCCAAGGATGGCACTTTTTTCTCCTACCCCCAACACATGATGGAAGGATGGTGTGTTCAGTAGGTTTCATGATTTAGCATGGTAAATTCTCTGTTTATAAAGAAGCAAACAGTTCATATACCTAGAACTGAACAGTTATCTGGCTGTAAATCTTTTACATTTCATTCCTTCCCTCATTTGCGTACATTAATGTACACAATCTACACAAATCAAATTCTAAAAAATACAATAATAATGTAACCTTTTACAACAACTCAGCCACTACTATCCAGGATGTCAGGTTTGAGTTCAGTGACCACACCATTGTGGTTATCACAAACATTAAGATCTGTCTTATATAGGTCCTCTATGTATTCTTGGTAAATAGGGTAAAATAGGGTAAATGCCAGATGCAGAGTATCTGGTTGTCTTCGTGCTCCTTGAGGCATCTGGTGGCATCTGGTGGGCCACTGTGAGATACAGGAAGCTGACTAGATGGGCCTTTGGCCTGATCCAGCTGGGCTCTTCTTCTTTTCAAAGTTTTTATTTTCCATCAAGTTCTAAAATTATAAGAAATACCAATACAAATCCTTTCACCACATTAAAAAAAGAAAATTGGCAAAAGCTTAGGGTTAGAGAGCAAAGCAGGAAAAAGAAGGATAGGAAGAGGAATAGGGCAGAAAAGAGAGAGAGAAATGGGAAAAAAGAAAGTAAAAAAATCAAGATAAAAACAAATACAATCATTTTCTAAATATGCATAATGTCAGCATGGAATAGTTTTTGTGAAACTTAAGTCTTTAAAATATTTCTTTAATTAATGACTTAAAATGTCTCTAGACAATCTGGCTTCTTTATCCTTTTGTTTCTTTTCCTTCCTCTAGTCCATAGTTTGTTGCTCTGAAATTTTCTTTTTCATGCAGAGAATCAATGAGTGGTCTCCAGTTCTCTAAAAAGATCTTAACTGATTTTTCTCTAATTAATGTCGTGTGTTTGTCCATCTCCAATTTTGTCCAAAAAATTTTTTCCACCAATCCTGTTTTGGCCATTTCTTGAACCTTCCAGTATTGTGCATAAAGTATTGTGGCAGCAGTTGTCATATACAGTACATAAATACAGTTTCCTTACCCTCCCATACTTGCTCTTCAATTATACCTATCAAATAGGCTTCAGGTTTCATCTGAAAATTTGCTTTCAGGATCTCTTGAATCTGTTGATGTATTCGTACCCAATTTTTTTTTGGCTATTTTACATGTCCACCAAATATGATAAAATGACTCTTCTTTTTCCTTACACTTCCAACATGGGCTCTTCTTATGTTACGTTCTTATGAGCCTAAGCAGCTCTTTGGATTCTGATCTTAAGCTTGTTTCTTCCCCTCTTTTCTCCCATATTGTTTGCCTTTCATTTTAAAAGATACTACAGTGTGCCACGTTGAACACTTTTGCTCAGTAGTATCAACAAGAACTCAGAGTTCCGTAGGGGTGTGAAGTTCATAAACTGAGTGTAGTGGCAGCCCTAAAGTAATCTACTGTACTCTCCTCTTAGTTGAGATTCCGCACATCATTGTCTCTGCTAAAAGTTGCTACTTTTGTTAATTCCACTGCTGCTTCTCTTGGTTCCACTCCATAAGCTCTGGGTGATTGGATAATGAGTGCACCACGGTTCTTTATTTAAATTCAGGAATTGATTTTCTGTCTTTCAAGATGAGACAATTCTTCCTCGGCACAATCCTATTGTACCTCTGTCCTGGTGGAGCAAGCACTCCCCCAGCCCAGGGTGTTGCAATTGTGCCCTAGAGCACATGACAAAAGTGCAGAAGTTAGTGGTGCCATACTGCCGTCACTAGATCCAGACGGATTGTGTAACGGAGCAAGTAAGGGCTGCTCCGAACAGTGCAGGAAGGGAGGCAGGATCAGGCCCGGGAGGATGTGGGATCAGCAACAGTGGTGCGGTGTACACCATATTCAGTCTCCCTTCCGGGCCAGATACGACAGATTTGTGCCAGCTATTTAGCAGGCATAGGTCTGGTTGCCCCATTGCAGCAGCTGGGACTTACCCTGAGGTAAATGGGAGAATAACCCTTTACCTGAGGAGACCTCCAGCACTGCAACTTCCCCCATAGGATGCAGCATATCATGTGCTGGTACTGCTGCATCCGTGTGAGGGGGGCGGGATAGGATTGGGCTGCCCATGTATTTGTTTTGTGGCACTAAAGTGGGCCACATATACTGTTATACTGTTGGTTAAGGCCAGTGGTGTCATCCTAGCGGTACGCTGGGCAGGACATCCGGGTGATCGGCAGCCCGCCCGTCATGTACCGCAGCATTACGCCGTTTGCATAACCAGTTACGCCGCTTGCGTACATTACGCAAACGGCGTAACGCTGCGGTACACGACGGGCGGGCTGCCGATCACCCGGATGTCCCGCCCAGCATACCGCTAGGATGACACCACTGGTTAAGGCACAATTCTATCCTCCTTCCCCCTTTCTCCCCATGGGTGCAGCTGTGCAAAAAAGGTGCATACTGTATCTGGGGTGGGGGACAGATCAAGAGTCTCCAAAAGGGAAAATGGGCCTCCACAAGCCTCCTCTCCACAATGGGACTCCTCAGACCTGCGCCACCAATTCCATGATTTTGACGTTGCCATTGCAAGCAATTTCCTGGGTGCAAGTCTGAGAAAGGGGGCAGGGAGGCTGCTACTGGAAGGGAAAAGATTTGGTGAACCCCATTGCCACCAGATCCACCCCTTTTGAAAGCCTCCCCAATCCCTGTTCCCTCCCTACTCAGTTTCACCCCTCCCTGCCCCCTCCTGCCTCCTCCCCCAGCTTACCTGCTCAAGTGGGGGGCCAGCGATCCAGTTGACATTCACGGGAAGGCTCTGGTCTTCTTGCCGGTGCTCCAGCAGCCTGCTACTCAGCATCTGTTTATTTAATTTAAAGAAGTTATACCCTGCCTTTCACATGTCGAAGCAAATGCCCAAGGCATGCTGCTACAGCCTGCTTTCCAGCTGCTTTGCAGCAGCCAGCACTAGCATTCTGCCACTGGAGCAACCCAGTAGGATTGGGCTGCCCAAGAGACAAATCCAGAAGACCTTAGGATGAGGCTGGCCATGCGAATAACCTGCGGAAACAGTCTCAGAGCCTGAACCTGCATTTAGTTGCTCAGTGTTCTAGGCCAGCAGTAGTGAATTTTTTGAGACCTTGTGCCCAAATTGGTGACAGTCTTCTAATCTAAAACCTTTTCTCACATGCTCAATGATTATGTTTTATTTTAGCAGGTAGAAATGAGAGTGCAATCCTAACCTGGAGTTCGGCCTGCGCAGTTAGGCCAGCAAAGGTTGGCCAGCACAAGGCCACTGTAAAGTGCATTTGGACCACTCTCGGAGTCAGGAATGATGGCGCACGCCTGTGTGCTGGCCTTTCTGATTCCGAGAGTGATCCAAGCATACTTTACAGTGTCCCTTGTGCCAGCCAAACTTTGCTGGCCTAACTATGCTGGCCTAATTCCAGGTTAGGATTGCGCCCTGAATGACATTGATATAAAAACAAATGTATAATTAACTAATCAAAAATCAATATATTAATTATAATATAATTAATGATCAAAAAATACACAGGCCATGCTAAGAGATATAACTGTAATAATATAAATCAAATATATTTACTGTAGGAAAAAATATTAGTGAAGCTGCAAAGCTACATTTTTATCATTGCAATCACTAATATTGAGTGTTCACTCACAAACAGAAGAAAAATATAAGCAGAACAAAGCCAACACCAACTGTTGACGTCTGCCCAAATACTGATGTGTACACTGGGCCTGTGAGGATTTAGAACTGTGTCATCCAACAGAACATGTTCTCGCAACCACCCAGCTGCTGCCAAACCGGCATGTGATTTCTCCTGTGTACACTTCTCATTGCTGCTGGTTTGTAAAAAATAATTTGCTGCTTCATTTGGCAGCAATGATCATCATTCTATATTTATCATGGGTGGGACTTAAAGAATCAAGGGGCAGCACTGCATACTGGGTGCCAACAAAGATTTTTTGCTTGCCACCTTGGGCACATTCTCCACCCTTTTCCTATGTGGACCCAGAACAAGAGCCAGTACATTGTGCTTTCAGAAGATTTAGCCGAGAGGGTTAATGCCTCCGTTTGCCCGAAGATAACAACTGAAGATCTGAAGGTTGTGAGCTTGAGACTACCGGAAGTCTCTGTGAGCAGCAGACCTTGCAAACTGCGGCTGATTGAAAGCTGAGTTCCAGCTGCCTCGTGGGAGGAGGAGTGTGCTGAAGTCAGCTGCATCTCTGGTGGGAGCAGGGAAGTCTCTTATCAGCCAGCAGAAGACAGACGGTGGCTAAGAAAGAAGGCTAAATCCAGAAAGAAAGATCCGTATGAGTGTTGTTCTTGAAAGATAGAACATTTCTGTAAATTGTAAAAACCTTCGGGTTTGTGAATAAAAGTCTGCCTATGTAAACCGCCTTGAGTTACAGTCATTAGAGAAATCTAGTGATCTTAAGAAAGGCGGTATATAAGTATTCACCAGAGTAAGGTTTTTTCTCTCTTCCTGGGCCGTTCCAGTGAGTTTTAAGGAATAAATAGCTGAGTTCAGAGCCGGAGTAGGCGCTAACTGCTCCTGGGGCGGGCCAGTGATGAATGATGTTGCCGTGCTCTCCACGCAGTCTCACCATGCTCCCTGCTTCCGGAATGGCTCCATTTTGGAGCGATTCAGAGGCAAGGATGGGCAGGAGGGCCCAGCTCTGTGCCGGCTTTCCCCGCCAGTGCTCTCAGCCCCGTTGGTGGCGCACGTGGCAGATGCATCACCATGCTGCATGGCACGACGCCTCTGGCTGAGTTACTAAAAGAATGCGTGTGTTGCTGTTCTCATATCCCCATTAGGCCTTCCAATGCATTTCTAAGCTACCATAACAGAGCTCTGGAGAGACAATCCAGAGTACAGGATTTGGAACCACAGTACTGTTATTGCAATCGCCATTTATGATGAAGCAAGATGGCTGGTGGCTGGGAAGAGGGTCCCCCACACAGTGATGACCTACAGTCCCCCCCCTTCCTCTTGACTTGCATGCTCTGTTCGCAGCTGCCCTCCCACTTCAGTGGTCCCTAAGGCAAGGGAGCAGAAGTGTCCGTGAGAGGCACTGCTACTTGTCCAGGGTGGGATCAGATTGGAGAGAAAAAAATCTGAATGTTGATACTAGCATTTTGCTTTGTTTGTTTGTGTTGCTATAGCCTGAACACACAAATGTTTGTTTCTGGTACATTCCACCAAACCTCCGAGGGATGCCAGACTCTGAGGAGAGGAGGGAAAAACTATATAAGGTAAGGAATTTACCTTGTAATCCTAACAAAATACGACTTCCTTATTTCTGCATCAATGTGCCCCTTTAACCTATAATGGCATCTCCAACGCGATTGGCACATATTACAATCCGAGGTTCTAATTTGAGTCTCTTGGTCCAGCTGATCAGGTTAACTGGATCATTAATGTTACTTACTTCGGTTTATAAAGTGCCATAAGTCATAACTGTAGCTTTGCTAAACTCCAGAATACATATGAAAGAGTTCTTTAAAATAAGGGATGCAAACAGCTACAAAGGAATGGGATGGGTGTCTGGACAAAAAATGCCAAATTTAAAAATTGGATTTGGAATTATTCTGTTTCCTTACATCAGTAGGGATATGTTCCCAAAGGGCTTTGGAACTGGATTATGGATGGGGTAGTGGTTGTCGTAAACTGAAAGCATACTTTCTAATTTGATAGCCAAGCCTGGCCCTAAAGTTAAGCAGGGTGAAATGGTCTGTTTCAGGCAATGCAGAAAATTTGGGGTACCATTAAAGGGCAGCAAATTGTTAATTATTTGTTTGGCTGCCATCCTATGTACACACTTGCCTGGCAGTAAGTCCTATTGTAGTAGTAAGTCCTTAGTAGTAGACATCTGAGTAGACATGCATAGGATTGTGCTGTTAGTTATATTTTTCCCAGCATGAGGTGAACTATTTAGATTTTCTAATTCAGGCACCAAATTGTCTTGGGCCATATTGCCTTATGGTGTTATACAAAAATTGTAAGTCATGTTGATTTCAGGAGATATAAAGGTACCTGAAAAACTGCACACATTTTCACAGACATTTTTGCTTAGATTGAAGGAGAACTACAATAAGTGGGAGAATAATAACCAATGGTTTTGTAGAAATTATGAACCTGTCCCTATGATTTGTCTTACAACGCAATCCAAGCGTGCCCATCGCATCAATGCTATGTGATAGCGTCAACGCGACGTCAGTAGCGCTGATGCAGGGGTGCCAAGTGGCACCCCCGCATCGGCGCTGTGGCAACAGTCGGCTGGCGTGAGGGAGGCTCCGTGTCAGGATGGGACTGGGATTGGCGGGGGGAGGGAGGTTCTGGGCGGTGGGAGGGCGGGACGTGGGCCGGCTCCAAATTCAGCCATAGGGCCGAATCCTAAGCCCATCCAGGAGGCTGTTTTGTAGGTGCAGACAAGGAGCACATGGGGTGGGCTGGAGCCTCCCCTACTGTAAGGGAGTAAATGTGCCCTTGCCGCGGGGAGGCTCCAGCCTCCCCAATGCAGCATCGGATATGGCGCTGGCCGGCCGGCCTCGGTCGGCCAGCACCATTCCGGTGCTGCGTTGGAATGCTTCCTTAATGTCCAACAGAAAGTCCTCAGTGTCAGATGTAGGGGCGTGGCAACCAGATGCAGGTATCTAGTTGTCTTGTGTGCTCCCTGAGGCATCCGGTGGGCCACTGTGAGATACAGGAAGCTGGACTAGATGGGCCTTTGGCATGATCCAGTGGGGCTCTTCTAATTGTGTGCCATTCTCTTCAGATTCCAATTTCTTTTGTTCATCTTTCTACACTTTTTGTTGTTCAAGCCCTGCTGTCTCTCTGGCATAGTTTGTTTCATTTTAGAAACTGGGTTGTGGGGGGAAAAAAAAGAGGTTTTAACTTCTTCCTTCCTTTGTTTTGATCAAAAGGTGGCCCCTAAAATCAAGGCCCTGATGATGGAATCAGGCACCACAATGGTCGGCTATCAGCCTCAGGGAGACAAAGGCAACTTCTTCCGAATGGTTGTTTCAAATCCAGCAGCTACGAAGTCCGACATTGACTTCCTAATTGAGGAAATAGAAAGATTGGGGCAAGATCTGTAATCCTCTTGAGTGACTAACTTTACTTCTCTAACGCAGTTTTCCAGTACTGGCTTTTTTTTAACCAGTTCTGTAGAACATATTTTAAGGTAATTCCTTTCTAAATGTCCCATTTTCCTCTTTAAAATCAATAACAAAAAAA
>JAJKFI010033267.1:0-21619 GCA_029204185.1 Lerista edwardsae
AAGGCTTCTTGCAAAACTTAGAGCTTTGCCATCCCTGTAGAAACGCCACTGTACACCTCCCACCAATGCGGCTGCACCACCAGAGCATGCAATGCATCCTGCAAATGGAGGCAGTCCCAGAAGTCTTCTCTGGGTAACATATGTTCGCTTGCCCAGTGATAAGCCTCTACTGCATGAATGGATCTACTTGGACCTGCATCGCTGATTTTGCTGGTGCATATCTGAGTGGGCCTAGAAAGGGGGATAGGATTAGTGGTGTAGCTGGAAGGTGTGCTGCCCTGGGGGACACCTTCCAGGGCTACCCCACTTACCCCTCTGAACATGACTGGAGCTATGCTCTAGTTGAGTCCAGAGGGTGTTCTGAGGACTGGGTAGGCTGCACACAACCTCTTTGGCTCTCAGAACTCCTTTGGAAAGTCGAAAACAGTCACTTTCAGCCGAAAACCAAAAGTGAAGGAAGTCGCTATTTTTCTGATGCTCTTTTCTGCGTATGCTTGAAAGTTGAATTCTTCACTTTGCAGTGGATATGTACCATCAGTGTACTGCAAGCTGAGCGCCACCACACATATGCTTATCCCATAACTCCCATATGCTGAGAGGACAATGTAAAGCAAACAAGACAGGTCAGCTTATTTTTAAACAAGGTGCAATGTAAAAGAGATTCCTACATGCAAAGTCATTGATCAATGGAAAGAGGTTATGCCAATTAGATCATTGCTGCTTTTGTACTTATTTGCTCATATAGTAGTTTTAGAAAAAGACAAAATGTTAGACAAAGGAGCAGAGTTTAAGCCACTGTAGCAAAAGTTCTCATTTCTGTATAAAGAGCCTCTTTTAAAGAAAATAAGCCTGGAATCTACCTTTTACAGCAGAAGGTCAGAACCAGGGGTGCGAGAATACCCCAGAATGGTTTTTAAAAATGGCCTTTTCCATGGCACAACTTGTTTTTGGAATGATGACAAATATGAGAGGTTTTAAAATGGAATATCTGTTTTGCGGCTGAATGAACTGCTGAAATTATAAAGATGATATGCAATGCAGTTTTAATTTTTCAATAAAAGATAATCATAAAATGTTTTTTCTTTGGTTCCTGTCATTTTGACTTCTATTCATTGCCTCCAGAACCGAAGACAATGATTTTCAGCATTTTTTTAAATCCCATGGCACACTAATGGTCAAGGCACAATATCTGTTTTTTGACCATTGTCAAGGCACAAATATCACTTTTACATATTTAATGGAGTTAATAGTTCGATGGTTGTGTAACCACGACTTTTTTTATGCTAAGTGATGAATTGAACTCAGATAGGTTGACAGATTGTCATACAATCATTGTATAGTTTGTCATGTCATCTTTTGGCAGCCTGCATTGCCAAGGAGAAATCCACGCCCTTTAGACACATATATGCAATGCTGAAAACGAATCAAGAGCTTTTTCAAATTAAAACAAAAACATTTCTTGTGGAAAACAAACAGTCCAGGCAGGTTTTGTTCAACATTTTGTTCACGGCGTGATATTAAAATAAATCTGTACATTTATTTCATTATAGAACAAACATGTTTATGTTGCATCCCTTCCTTCAATAGGGGTATCTTCCAGAGAAAGGCTCCTTCCACCAAAGGCAGCTCCTTTCATTGGAACAAAGCCTTTGGATATAACCTAGAGCCTGATCCTAAGGTCTGTACTGTGGGCGATATGTGTGTACCACCGGATAAAACTGTCACAAACTTGCCATAAAGCATCTGCCTCAGTGCCAAGGGCGCAATCCTAACCTGGAGTTACGCCAGCATAGTTAGGCCAGCAAAGTGTGGCCCACATAAGGGCCACCGTAAAGCACATTTGAACCACTCTTGGGAGGTCATGGAGGATGCTGCAGGTCTATGTGCTGGCCTCTCTGACTCCAAAAGTGGTCCAAACATACTTTACTATGTCCCTTGTACCAGCCAAACTTTGTTGCCTAACTGTGCCAGCCTAACTAGGATTGTGCCCAGTTTTGCAAATAGCTATTAAGAGCCCAATCCTATGCATGTCTACTCAGAAGTAAGTCCCAATACAGTCAAAGGGGCTTACACCCAGGTAAGTGTGGATAGGATTGTGGCCTAAGTCTTGCAAGTGGCATGTAAGCAGAGGAAGGCACTTTAGGAACCAACCCAAACCATAATCCAAAGCACGTAAACTGGAAGTAAAGACTATTCATCGAGGAACACAATCCTAACTGCTGCTGCCTGAGTCAGTTCAGAGTGTTGCAAACGTGACATAAGACACACCTGCAATGACTCGAGAGATACCAGCACCAGTGGGGAGACCTGTGCTGGCCCACCTACACCACATTCAAAGACCCTGGCTGCTGTTGCAGGCAGGTAAGGTGCACAATGGCACAGGGGCGTGGGGTGGGTGATGGGAGGCAGAGAGGGGCTTTTGGGGGCAGGGAAGGTAGAATGGGGTAGGTTGGGCCTGGGAGGGGGCAGGATTGGAAGAGGCCTCCTCTGCCATATCCTAACCCCATTCCCAGCAGCCTGGAGTTACACCGTGTTTCCTGGATTTGTGCCAACTAAAGAGCTGGCACAGATCCAAGAAGCCCCACAGGGCAGGCTGGGGTTTGACATGGGGTAAGAGGAAAAATACCTCCTTATCCCAAGGAAAATGCCAGCTACCTCCTCACCCATGCTGGATACACAGATTAGGCCGGCACAGATTAGGATTGGGTTGCCCATTACTTTCATGTTAATGCAGTAAGGGTTGTATACGAATTCTTTGTTCAGATGCTTATTTCAAAGAAAATAAGATCAAAGGATTCAACAGTCCAAACGTTTTTTTTTAATCGAGCAGTACGATAACGAGAAAGAATTTTTATCTGCTGAATCTGCATTTTAGCAAAATATAAAGTTGTACTTCTAATCACATCTAATTTGAAATAAATCCATTGCAATGGGATGGACCTCTTGTCCAAGGAATCGGACAGAAGAAATGCCAGTCCATAATAACTGGATCCAGAATTCAGTTGACATATTTGGATTTAAATCAAGTGGCTCTCCACCTCTGAAGGGAGCTGAGTAGCAGTTCTGAAAACACTTGTCTGGAATAACAGAACATGCAGTTAACTAGATTCTGAGTCACAACTTCGGAAGAATGTAAAAATTCATGGAACAGCACTAAGTGGAAGATCACTGAGTATAGCTACAATGTATTGTGGTTTGCAGCACCGTACAGAACATTTGGTGAGTGAGGAAGATCTGTCCCAATCCAGCCTCCCTGCCCTGCCCCCTCCCCACCTCTGCTTGGTCAAAGAACAGCAGCTTCTTATGTTCTTTGACCAAGCAGGAGAAGAAGATCTGAATGATGATCAGGGAAGCATACAAAGGTATCTAATTCCCCTTAACATCTTGGTGCCTGGAATAAGAAGCAGACTCTACTAATCATGCTCTGGGAGAGTCTTTTTGTATGCAGCAGTTGAACCCATTATGGCTTTGATCACACCTCAAGTGTTTATCATGCTGCCCTACCTGACCAGTTTTACTCCAAAGAGCATAGCAGAATTTCTGATATTCCAGACTATCATTCCATGTTTAAAAAAAAAAAGCACGCGTATTCAGTTTGATGATTTCCATGAAATATAACCGTGCTTTCCAAAATCTCCTTTATCCAGATGCTTTTCTAAGTAGTTCTAAATAGCTGTTGGGCTGATCCTAATAGGGCCTTCTGCTGCCGGAACTAGTGTCACAGCTGTCACAGAGCGCAACATGCCATTCCATGCAGACTGACGGCTGCTGCAGGTGATGAGCAGCTAGTGAGCTGACGAGCCCATCCACATCCTCCAGCACTGGTAAGTCAGAGCGGGGGGGGAGTGGGGGGAGTCCGGAATGGGTCAGAGATCAGGGCGGTAAGAAAGGTGGATCAAAGCCAGGAAGGGGTGGTATTGGCAGGAGCTGCACCATCAATAAACTATTCCCCTTCCTGGCTTTGGTTCACCTTCCTGGGTCCACTTGGACTTGCACCAACTATATAGCTGGCACAGGTCCAAAATGCACCCATTCAGGCAGCTAGGACTTACCCCTGGCCATGGGAACAAATGTACCCAGAGGAGACTTTTGGGGACTGAAACTCCCTTGTGGGATGCAGTGTACGCCCCATTGGCACAGCTGCATCAGTGCACAGAGAGTTGCGTAGGATTGGGCTGTCCTTGTCTTCAGCAGTCAGCTTGCTGTTGGCCTTTGATCTGAATGGTATAAAAAAATCCTGCATGTGCTCCTGTCTTCTGAAGAAGATGGATATACATTCTGGCAAGAGCTGAACAGCCTTTGCATCCAACTCTGCCATTTTACATGTGTCAAGTCCAAGATTGAGCTCCATTACCAGCGGAAAATCTGTGTTTGCTGGATTTCTCTCTCAGGAGCCATCTGGGATTAAAACTAAAGCCCTTCACCAAATTGCCCTCGTCATTGAATACATCATCTGCAGTGGAGAATGAGTCAAAAGACAAGTAATTGCAGCAATTTTCCTTCTCCTAAAGTCTGATGGAACATTGTGAGTACAATGGTCATAATTACCCTTAATGGAATATTATCCAGCACCATGGCTTGCTGCAGTGAGAAATTGGTTTCCAGGGAAAGGACAAGGCAGAGTCTCAGCAACAGAACAATTGAATAATAACCCTCCACATTGACAGAGGGCTTTTGAGGGTTCAAAGGACTTCATTTACATTATCTTCTTGTAATCCTTACAGCAATCAGCAACGGCCCAGACAAGGGTCTTTGTTTCAGTGTGGGTGTTCTATGTATGGAACACCTCCTGAGACAGGCTTAGCATCACCTTTGTTTTGATTTTTCCAGAAAAAAACCCTTTCCCTTTCAGTAGCAACTGAAAGGAAAAGTGAAGTAGTGGGGAAGTGGCAAAGAAAGGTTAGGATATACATCTGTTGGTCATACTCTACACTGCAATTTCCAACCAGTGTGCCACAGCACATTGATGTGCCCCAAATGATCTGCAGATGTACTATGCGAGTTTGGGGAGGATTCTGTATTGCTAGGGCCATTAGGGGACATGAGCCCTCCACAGGCAGTGCAGTGTGCCTTGTCGATTGTAAAAAAAACTGATAGCGTGCCTGGACAATGTTTGCGCCTTGTCAGTGTGCCATGAGATGAAAACAGTTGAAAATAGCTGCTCTACACATTTGCATGCGTAAGGCGGTGGCATGATGCTGCAGCTAAGACAACAGTTGCATAAAAGCGTGGAAGCGCTCTCAGGCGCTACCGAGTGAATTCATGAACAATACTGACGTCAAATCCTGCTCTCAGAGTCAAAGTAAACCCATGAATGTCTACTCAGAGGAAAACAAATCCAAATAATTTTTGTTGGATGAATACAATATAAAAGAAGCTGCACAATGCCTGTTTGTTTCCTGTGTCACTGTCCATCTCTTTCAGGGCACAATCCTAACCTGGATTTAGGCCGGCATAAGTCACTTGTGCCAGCCCAGGACACCCTAAAGAGTGTTAGTCCACTCTCGGGGTCAGGGAGGCCGGCACATGAACGTGTGCTGGCCTCCCTGACTCCAAGAGTGGTGCAAAATGCACTTTAAAATGTGTTCACAGCATTCCTGGGCTGGCACAATCCTAAATCCAGGTTAGGCTTATGCCCTCGACATTAGTTCTTGGGTATACAAAGATACAGATTTCTCATGAATTTTCCAACACAACATGGTAAATCATCCCATCTATGTGCAGCATGATAGATTTTGTAGTTCACAGAAAGCAATTTGATTGAAACCTCTGGAAGGAATCTTCTAAGCTTGCCTTCTGTTTTGAGGGTTATTTCTATCTGTGACACGAGTCCAAAATATTTCTCCATTCAGTGTTTTTGGTTTCCTACCCCCCCCACCCCCCACTTTCTCAATGGAACAGACCTTTGCTTTCTTTCCGTCTGGTGTTTCGGCCCTGTGAAGTCTTCAGTGATTAATTCACTTCTGTCTCAGCAGCTGATATAACTTCTTTCCCTTCACACCTCAAGGGGAAGGGCTCTTTTATCTTTGCCAACAAGGGTGTCTATTTTTTCTATACTTAAAAAAAAAAAAGAGCGTTTGGCATTTCACTGATCTTTGTCACGTCATTACGACAGAATGTTGCCTTCGCTGGAAGCTGCCAAGCTGGTCTGAAGACTATATTTTCCCCCCAGAACCTCAGGCTTATTCTCAAGGTACAGTTTAGGAATAAAGATGGAACCAATTGTTAACATGGCCAGGCCTAGCTTCTTCTGTTAAATCCAAAGCAATCCCCTTTTGAGGTATTGTTCAAAATACCGCAGGAAAGCAGCCAGCTCTGGCATCACAATGATGTCTGGCTGTGACATCACTTCTGGTGGGTCCCGGACAGATTGTCATTCTACAAAGTGGGTCCTGATGCTAAAAGATTTGAGAACCACTGCTCTAGTAGTAGTTCAATCAATTCAATTCAGAACCTTTATTGGCATTAAAGAAATATATACAAAAAGCAGAATAGTTAAATTAAACAGTTAATTTTAACACTTCGGCAAGAAAAGTTGCTACCGCAAGTGTGATAGAAGGACATCTGTCACTCAAAAGGATAGAAAAGGGGTCAGAGAAAACGGTAGAGAGAGAAGAATGCCAAGGCTGGAGAAGAGCGAAGGGAGCGATGATAAGTACAGTGTAGTAGAATGTGTGGAAGAGAGTCTGGAGCTAAATGACAAAAGAGACAGTCTTTGGTCTCGAGGAATTTTAGAAAAACGACCAAAATGATAGGCTGAGGGAAATATATTTAAACGAGCAAGTAGAAAAGCTCATCTAGTAGTAGTTATGATGTCAGGGATTTTGGATCTAAAGCCCACAGCTGAGTCAACGTTCCTCAAGGTAACCTCAACACAAAACACAGCGACGTGGCTCTGAAGCACATGAGTTAGACTTACTTAATTCAGCAACCACTCTGAGCCACCCCACTCCCATCCCTACAAGCGCCTCCTCACTATCCTGTTGTAGTACAGCCAGGGCCAGCTGCCACCTCCAGCTGACTAATGATTGGTCTTTTAACCCCAATTAAGCATGTATTTTCTCATTCCCCCGAAGAATATGGACTACTCTGGGTGGTAGAATTGCTTCCACAATGAATCCTGGCAATGCTAGGCAATCTCTGTTCAGCCCTTTGTGAATTTATACCGAAAAGAGCTATTCAGGTTCACTCTTTGTCAAAGTGGCACATCTACGTCCTCTCATCTACGTAGTGTCATCTCATCTGCACTGTGGAGGATGTTATATATGAACTAAAAACCAACGAAAGCTGACATTTATAAAACCCCTATTGTTAAGTAAATACATACTGCCTTAAAATTCTCTACAAACTTTACTGTTCTTATCATCATCTACCTACTTTGACAGCGAATCCAGATGGTGTCAGAATGCACCCCAAAATAAGGTCGTACAGACTTGCAGGACTGCCTAGAAACTCAGAAGGAGAGATGTGTATAAATGGTACACTCCCACAAAAGAGCCATGTGCAGACTGAGCATGCTCAGAGCACAATCCTAATCAACTTTCCACCACTGGGTTAAGGGTACTGCAGCTCTGAGGTAAGGGAACAAATTTCATTACCTTGAGGAGGCCTCCATGACTGCCCCTCCCCCACTGCAGGATACAACACATGCCCCACTGGCACAGCTATGTCAGTGCTGGAAAGTTGGTTAGGACTTCGCCCTCGGTCTCCCCACCCCCCACCCCACCAAGCATGGCATACTGAGGTGGAACACAAAACCAGCAACAGAATATGGACTTTGTGTACCTGGTCTACTGAAGGCTAATCATGTCTTCATAGAATCTCAAGTTGCATTCGGAGCTGGAGAAGAACTTCCCAAGGGAAATGCTGCTCCACAATACAGATTACAAAGTGGAGAAATACATATTGTTAATGTACACTCCACTTTCCCAACTGGGAAAGTTCCAGGGGCAGCACAACCTGAGTCTGGCTTCCTTTGGAAGGTGGTTCTCTGGAGACTTAGGGCCCAATCCTGTTCAACTTTCCAGCACCAATGCAGCCCCAAGGTAAAGAAACAAACATTCTCTTGCCTTGAAGAAGCCTCCAAGTATGTTCCCCCGCTACAGGATGCTGCACACACCCCATTGTCACAGCTGCATCAGTGCTGGAAAATTGGATAGAGTGACCTGGACTTTGAACTTCCTAGCACACAGCCAGATGTGTCCATGACACCAACTGAAGAGGTTACCTCAGGCAGGAGATAGGCAGGAAATGTCAATCTCTGTCAGCCTACTTGCCTTCACGGCTGATCCTCCTCTTCCTCCTTCCACTCCCTGGATTGAAAAAGGAAAATGGGGGAAGAAAGGAAGAGCAAACTTGGAAGCAGTGGAGTTGCGGGGGGGGGGTGTCAGCACGCAGGGGCACAACTCCAAGGATGTGCCCCCCCCACTGCAAGTGCCACCCCCATGCCTGCTGCCTCACTGCTGCACGCGTTCTGAGGGCTGAAAATTGTTTCTTCTAGAAGTGGTGATTTTTGGCTCTCTGGAGGCCTTCTTTAGCAGTTCGAAAGCACCTAAAATGCAAGTAGATAAATAGGGACCACTTTGGTGGGAAGGTAACGGCGTTCCGTGCGCTACGGCGTAGAGTCATGCTGGCCACCATGATCGGACAAAAACGCCGGCTCACAGGCTTTGAAACGGAGATGAGCACCGCCCCCTACAGTCGGTCACGACTAGACCATTCGGTCGTGGGGAAACCTTTACCTTTACCTTTAGGCCTTCTTAGGGCCAGGGAAGCCGTACACTACCTTCCCAGCCCTCAGAAGGCCTTCTGGAGGCCAAAAACTGTCACTTCTGGTTTTCAGCCAGAAACCTGAAATTGTTTTTTTTTGCCTCTGGAAGGCCTCAGGCCTTCTGAAGGTTGGGGAGGCCACACGTGGCTTCCCCAGCTTTCAGAAGGCCCTTCAGGGGCTACCCACTCTGCTTAAAAAAAAAGCAGAGGAGGTTCCTGGAGCAGGGTGGTGATGGAGGTGTGACTGAGGGCCAGAGGGGGCAATTTTGCTGCCCCTCCTGCCTTCCGCTTGGGAGTATTTGCCCCCCTGACCCCTGCTAGGTATGCCACTGCATGGACGGGAGGAGATTGCTGAATATTGGAGGGGGAGAGGAGCAGAGGCTGGCACATCACTGGGTAAGAGGGGAGCATGACTCCTCCAGGAGTCAGAAGGTCTTGGGCTAGCCCTCCTCATAGCTCACAAACTTAGCCATTAACTAATTAATGCTTTGAACAAATAGAGAAATCATCACACTCATACAGAAATGACCCCAAAATAGAGGTCAACATTCACAGAAAGGTTGTTTCCCAGCACATGCAACTCCACACTGCCATCATGTGGTAATATACAGCAGCCATTCTGAACTCTGGAGAGAAAAGCCTTTCTCCCTAGTTTGTGTCTATTTCTCACTCTTTATGGACCCTTGAGGCTTCTGTGATGTCTCAATATCCTAAAAGCTGCAAAAACATCTTCCTGCAATAATCTTTGCCCTTTAAAAAAATTGAACACCATTACAGAAGAGCCACATGGCATCCCAAACAAACCTTATGTGGCATGGGTGTCTTCTGGGATGCCTTTCTTCTGACAATGGATTCTGGCCAACCCTGTTGCTGAGACTGGCATATGTTCACCAACTGAGCAGTTAAGCCCTCCTGAGTAGGTAAAGGGATGAGATGGGATCACCAGATGGTCCAAACTCTATGACACTCTATCCCAACCTGAGGATAGAAGATGGATCTGAAGATCAAAGGTGGTCCCGAGATCCTGAGAAGTGGTTCACGAGGTCTCAGGAAAAAGATTACCTTTGATCACTTTTAGCATCTCACAGACTAGCAGAGCAGACCACCCACAGCCAGCATATCCAGGGTCTCACTGAGCACTCCACCACGGACTACCAAATTTAGAGGGCAATCCTAACCTGGATTTAGGCCGGCACAGTTAGGCCAGCAAAGTTTGGCTGGTACAAGGGACACCATAATGTATGTTTGGACCACTCTCGGAGTCAGAGAGGTTAGAACACAGTCCTAAATAAAATTCTTCCTTGGGGTTTCCTATTCGGACACTCACAACACATTATTTGGGGAAGATAATGTGAGAGTACGGTGAATCTATGGAAGAGGTGACCCATTAACAACCCAATTCTCTCTACACCTCCCACCAATGTAGCTGCACTACCAGAGTTTGCAATGCATCCTGCAAGTATGTTTGGACCACTCTTTGAATCAGAGAGACCAGCACACAGACATGCACCATCCTTCCCGACTCCGAGAGTGGTCCAAACGCACTTTACAGTGGCCCTTGTGGTGGTTAAACTTTGCTGGCCTAACTGCGTTGGCCTAAAACCTGCCTAAATTCAGGTTAGGATTGCGCTCTTAATTGTATTTTTGTGTGCAGGGAGATGGGGTCCATGTGGTCCACAACAATGCCAATTTTTGCCCCAGTGGTCTGCAGGCTCCTAAAGGCTGGGAACCAATGTGCTATGATATTAGTAATCCTGTTGTTGTTGTTAAGCCCAAGCACACAGTAGTTTGTCATTGCTTGTTTGTCATTTGTCACTGATGTACCATTTCTATGCATTAAGGAACACATGGGTGCCAACTAGGGGGGGGGCTTTGGGTTTTGGGGCCCCCATGGGTTTTTTCAGTGGGGGCAGAGCACTCACGTTCAAGCCAGCCACCTCCAGCACCCGGCACCCCTCCCAATCAGTGGCCCCAGCACCCCTTCCTGAGGCTGGCTGCCCCCCAGCTTCGGAAGTGGCAGCTGTGAGCAGCCGCCACTTCTGAAGCCGGGCAGCAATGACAGGGGCGTGGCCATGGACACCCCCAATGTTAAAAGCAAGTCGGCGCCCCTGAAGGAACACTTCACTCCCTCCTTGGAAGAGTGCAGAATCCATATTCCTTGTCCCTTTCTCCTGGACAGGGTGAATTGCTAAGGGAAAGTATCCCCCCAAAAATGTTCAAAGACATTATTTTCTGCCTGTGGTTTAAATTCTTGTTCAGACCTGGTTTATCTTTTATATGTCTTGCGTTGTGATCCTCCATGTCCCTTCCCATTTCTTTTATTTTGCGTTGGTAATTCAGTCCTTTTAATAAACTTTTTTTGCGTTCTTCATCACCTGTCTCCTCGTCTCAATTCATAAGGGAGCAGACTGAGAACACTCTGTTCTCATTACTGTCCTTTGCTTTAGCATTTGTGTAAGTGGGAATCCAAACCATTTTCCAGATCAGGGAGAAGGTTTTCTAAGGTATCCTCTTTCTGTTTGGCTTTCCAGTCTTGGTGGTAGCACCAGAGATGTCCCAGATCCCCAAATACCCCCAGATGAACCAGTGGGAGAGGGAAAGATGAGAGCATAGGAGAAAGGACCGTCACTAACCGCCACTAAAGCATTGTGCCTACTTTGCCCTCTGTCCACACTTCCCACATGTGCCCTCTTCCACCGTAGCTGCGCCTGAAAAGGCTGGAGTTCTGTTGACTCAGCTCTTTAAACGTCTTGCTGCATCAGAATCTGGGACTATAGCACCTGGTGCTTGACACATGAGTCATGACCATTTTCTGGAAGAGCAATCCTAAGTGGCCAAAAGGCTGGCCCTAGTCCCTTGTGCCAGGCTCTGGCTGTCGTTAACACAGTGTAAAGTTAACACAGTGTAAATTTGTGCCATTGTGGAAGGAATAAGGCCCATTGCCCGGGCTCAGAGGCCTGAAGGTAAGGCTGATCTTCTTAGGCTGAAACAGGGACTCCTGGAGGGCGATGGGAGGCATAACAGGGTGGGGGGAAGGGCGTAACTGGGTGGGGCAGGTGGGGAATAAGCAGGTCCATGGGCAGCCTGGCCTGGGATGGAGAGTAGAGACAGGATCTGGCCTTTGGGCCAGATCCTAACCCAAGGAGGTTTAATAACAAGGAGGCAGCATGACATCATTTTCTTGAAGCCACATCGGGGCACCTGCGGCCATATTTGTTGACTCAGTCAGATCATTGCCGCCAAGGAGGATTGCCGCGAATTCACGAATGAAAATCTCCCTGCACGTGTGTAAAAGTTAATATCAACCTCTTTAATCATGCCTGCGTGTTCTGCATACGGGTGTGCGAATCGCTGTCAGAAAAATGGGATGCTACTATGCTGGGAGGCAATTCACAGCACAGCTTCATGAACTGAAGAAAACAGTAAGCAGACAGGTGCATACAAAGTTGGTCATCTTTACTGGACAGTAACAAGTCCACTATGGGGCTCCGCAGCAGACGGCTGGTTCATGTACCTATCCTTGCGGATCATGTCCACCCCTGCATGCAGATTGTTTTTCCTCAGCATGATGGCATCTTCCAGCAGGACAATGCGATGTGTCATACAGCTCGCAGGTGGTCACATTAATGTGACTGGACAGTGTATGTTATGTAAGGACTTAGCAGATTAGGTTCTTATCAAGTTATTACATTAAAGAACTCTATCTTCATTTATTTTTTAAGTTGTCAGAGACTGGTATTTTTGAATATTTAGTTTCCACTGAAAGATTCATGTATTCACATTACATCGGTTCAATAAAACTACAATTCACTGAAATAGTGAGTGCATTATTTTTGAAGCTGTGTAATTTCTTGTTGTTCCTAGCAATCTTATTAACCATTTTCTGACACCCACTGTTAATGGTCTAGAAGGTAAAAAAAAAAATCCCCCCTCCTTCCCCCCCTTCCCATTTACACATTTTTCCCCACCTTCCATTTTCTACTGTAATATTCTCGAAATTCTGAACATTAACAGAATTTGTTTTTGGGGGGGGGGAAGTATAGAAGTTTAAAAAAATACTCTTAATAGTCTAGAAGTGAAAAAGAATTACTCTCATATTGACAACTACTTATGTTATGAAGAGATTTTAATGTAATTTTCCTATATATTTATCTAATTTTTGCCCACCCTCCCCTTTTTTTTTCTTTCCTTCCCATTCACACTTTATTTTTCCACCTTTCATTTTCTACTTAATATTTATGAAATTCTGAACATTAACAGAATTTTTTTTTATGGGGCATGACCGTTTTATTTTTGCTTGTGTAGATTTCAATAAAGTCTGTCAAAATAGTGCAATCTGAGTTTAAATAGACAGCAAGTAGCATTTCGTCAGGTATGTTCAGTAATATAATTATGAGGAATTTAATCTTGTAATTGCATATAAATCATAATAAGGTTACCAATAATGTGTCTACATGATCACATGTTTTTATTTTCGTAAATTTTTATTTAAGGAATAAACTATTAAATCCTAAACAGTACGAGCAAAGCAATCTGACATGCTTGGAATGAGGATTGTTTTGAGTTAACTAACATGGCGGCTAAGCCCGCCCACTGGCTTCACCTCAGGAGCATTAGCGCTTAAGGGAGGGCGCCTCCTTGTTATTAAACCTTCTTGTCCTAACCCCTGTCCCTGGCTCAGGCAGCCCTGATTTGGCTGTCTGATTCAGCAGCTCAATTCTGGCCACTGCGCGTTACCCAGGGGAAGAGGAGTATTTCCCCGGGGAATGCAGCAGCTCCTCTGAACCCCAGGCTGCATATGGGGTAGGTGTGTCAGCCTGCCTATAACAGCCCAGGGTTAGGATTGTTCCCTAAGAAAGTCCCCATTCGTGCAAAAACTGGAAGTGAGCTTTGAGCGCTAAACGGGGCTTTTCCTAGCTGCAGGGAGACCAATGGAGGGGGCTTTGGGCCCTCCCAATGCTGTGCAGAGCCGCCCCCCCCCCGAACCTGGGTGCCTGCAATGACGCAATTGCTGCGGCACAATTGGGACCCCCTCCCCAGCCCTAGTCCCCGCAGCAACATACGGTCCCAATGCCCAAGTAGGTTTAAATCTGCTGATTTAAACAGTAGCATCTTTACATTCCTAATATGTGGTAAAGGATTAGCTTTGAACAAGTCATCTGTGTTACATTTAACCCACCTTTCCATAATAAATCATCATTTTACGGCTGTCTTATTTCCTAAATTCTGTGGGTCAAATGTCATTTTACAGATGATATTTCAAGAGATTTCCCCTTTTGGTTACACTTGGTTTGTTTTCTGTGTCTGTGTTTATTCTTGTTTGCTCTGTACCAATAATTCGCAAAAGTATTACGGTAAGTCTGGTTTTTTTTTTTACTAGCTATATTTATCACTCCATTGAAAACTAGCTTAGTCAAAACAGTTACAATATCTTCAGCACACCATTTCATCAAATTCCTGGATCAGATTTTAGCAAAGAATTGCTTGATCATCAGAATTCACCAAGGTTCTTCTCCCATCCATCTTGTTTAGCAGGTCATTTACAATTTCTAAACTAATAATTCTTTATTTGGATCTAGGTATGGTTTCTACTTCATTACTTTATTAACATTTTTAAAGGGCATGATTTATTTGTGAAATTAATTATTATTCCTATCAGATGATGACTTGGTGTTACTCCAGTAGATGCACCTGCCCATTCACAACTAATTACAGCAATTAAGGTTTCATGGCTCTACCAAAAATACAGCTCATTAACTTTAATTACTTTTGAGATGCAGCTGCTTGGAGACATACAGGGGAAAAAATGACCAGGTATGTCCATGTTTGTTAACTCTTTCAAAACAAGCTTTGGAGACAAGATACTATTTGTGGGTTTTCTTCCTAATTTTTCCCCATGTGATATCTTGGGTTTTTCCCCATTGAAAATTGTTTTCGTCTTCCTTCTCATCAGGCAGTATTCAGACCACTTTCCTTTTACAGCATCAGGTTAGATTTGAGACATATATAAATAAAGGACTCTGGCGCCTTAGCTTATGCCCCTAATAGAGAGGAGCTGAAATTTGTCATCTACTGAACTCAAATCAAAATCAAAATGCTTCAACTTTAAGCAGAAAAATAACCGGGGCGGGGGGGGGCGGGGGGTAGTCATTCAATTGTGTTCTCGGCAGGAGAACAGAACAATGAGAAAAATGAATTTGTATAGGATGAAGGGCCTCCACAATGTTGTCTCATATAGGTTTACTCTGATCTAGTTGGGGAAAATATGCAGATTAGAACAGGTACAGAGGGATATGAGCTGGATCCAGTCCCCTGCTACATTCCCTCAAGTTTCAGATCAGCGCTATCACCAATTATCTGCGTGTAGAACCACAGTAGCTGCATACTCATGTATTCAATCTGGGGCCATGTGGTGCCCAAGCTTAACTTATTTGGACCCTTTACAAACTTGTCACTCTCTCTCTCTCTCTCTCTCTCTCTCTCTCTCTCTCTCTCACACACACACACACACACACACACACACACACACACACACTTTCTTATCTGTTTAGAAAAAATTCTTATCTGTTTGGTACTGCCTGAAGCTAAGCAAGAGAATCTGTGGTCTTATCTTTGGAGGTGAGACAGATTGCCAGGCTGTGATAAGCTGCAGTATCTGTTGTGGCAGAATGGAGTTGCTGTGGAGCCGATTAGCCGTGGGAATGTGTGAGAAGGCCAGCTGGCAAAAGAATGGAGTACAACCTTGAGGACCTGTTCAGATTGGATTTACAATTGCCTACTGAGGCTTGATGGCATGTAGCCAGAGGAGAGAACCAAACTGCAAGGGCTACATTTGGGACTGAGTATTGGATGAATCACAGAATATTGTATACAGGAGTGCCCCTGTATCTGCTTGGGTTCTGTTTCAGACTCCACCATGGATACCTGAAACCAAGGATACTGGGGACACCTTTTTAAAGACTGGGGAACACCAGTGGTTTTGCTGCAACAAGGTAAAAAAAAAAAAGAACTTTGTTTAACGTTCCCCTATCTTTTTAATAGACATCCCAGTATCCATGGTATCTGGTATCTGCGGATAACTGAATCAGTGGATACTGGGGCATACCTCTATTTGTCCAGTGGAAATTATTCCCAGGTAAGTACATTTAAAAGTTTGTAGCCTTAAAAGAGCTATATTAAAACCTAAGGGATAAAAATTGAAACCTGAAATTTAAAAATAAATTAATCTGCCAAAAGCGCAGTCTTAATCTGGAGTTAGGCTGGCACACCTGGGCCAGCAAAGTTGGGCTGGTACCAGGGCCACTGTAAAGCGCATTTAGATGGCGCACATCTGTGGTCTGGCCTTTCAAGAGTGATCCAAACATACTTTACAGTGTCCCTAGTACTGGCCAAACTTTGCTGGCCTGTGCCGGCTTAACTCCAGTTTAGGATTGTGCTCTAAAACTCATGTGAATAATCAACTGATTTATTTAATTGGGTGACAGCCTTCAGGAAACGATGATTCGGGTCGGAAGGCTATCAGTGCTTCCTCTTTCAATAAAGCGCAGGAGGTTAAGGGCACAATCCTAACCAACTTTCCAGCACTGACATGGCTGTGCCAATGGGGCACGTGCGGCATCCTGCAGTGGAGTTGTAGTCACAGAGGAGGCCTCCTGAAGGAGGGAATGGTTGTTCCCTTAAATCGGAGCTGCAGTGCCTTCACCCGGGTGCTGGAAAGTTGGTTAGGACTGCGCCCTAAGAGAGACAGGCAATGCTCGCCTCTGAGCGGCTGCGGTGGTTTTCTATTCTTATTTTGGTTGGGACACTTGACTTTTCCAAGGCACAGGAGAGAACGACTGACAATAACCGTCTCCGCCGCCTTGCAGCGACTTCACCACCATGCCTCTCCTAACAAGCAGCCCTTTTCCCGCTTTGCGCCGGCAGGTCGCAGCAAAGTCTTTCGAGGGAGCGAAGAGACCCGGATCGACTCGCGCATTCGTCACCATCGCGATCCTCGCGGGCCGCCGTCGCAACGTCCGCCTGCCACACACGTTGTTTTAGGGGGGTGATTCTCCTTCCGGCTCCCCCCAACTGCCCCACAATCCATCGCGCGGGAAACGGGTCCGCCTCATGGAGGTAGAATCATTGGAGTCCTCATGCCTGTAGAATTAATAGGAGCTAAGTGAAGCCAGGGGGCGGGCTGGCCCTAAGAAGCTAAGTGAATAGGAGCTAAGTGAAGCCATGGCTATGTTAGTTGACTCAAAACAATCCTTATTCCAAGCATTTCAGATTGCTTTCCTCGTACTGTTTAGGACTGAATAGTTTATTCCTGAAATAAAAACGTACGAAAATAAAAACGTGTGATCGTGTAGAAACATTATTGGTAACCTTATTATGATTTAATATGCACTTACAAGGTTAAATTCCTCATAATTATATTACTGAACATACCGGACGAAATGCTACTTGCTGTCTATTTAAACTCGGATTGCACTGTTTTGACAGACTTATTTTTTGAAATCTACACAAGCAAAAATAAAACGGCCATGCCCCATAAAAAGAATGTCTGTTAATGTTCAGAATTTCATAAGTATTACAGTAGGAAAATTACATTAAAATCTCTTCATGACACAAGTAGTTGTCAATATAAGAGTAATTTTTTTTACTTCTAGACTACGAAGAGTATTTTTGAAAACTTCTACACTCACTCCCCCCCCCCAAAAAAAAACAAATTCTGTTAATGTCCAGAAGTTCGAAAATATTACCGTAGAAAATGGAAGGCGGGGAAAAAAGTGTAAACGGGAAGGGGGGAAAAAGGAGGGGGAAAATATTTTTTTTCTTACCTTCTAGACCATCAACAGTGGGTGTCAGAAAATGGTGAATAAGACTGCTAGGAACAACAAGGAATGACACAGCTTCAAAAAAAATGCACTCACTGTTTCAATTAACGGTCGTTTTATTGAACCGATGTAATGTGAATACATGAATCTTTCCGTGGAAATTAAATCCCATTTTTCGCTCAGCAATTCGCACACCCGTATGCAGAACACGCAGGCACGCTTAAAGAGGTTGAAATTAACTTTTACACGCGTGCAGGGAGATTTTTATTCGTGAATTCGCGGCAATCCTCCTTCGCGGCGATGATCTGCGTCAGCCATATTTGTTTATCTGGATGCTTCAAGAAAATGACGTCATGCGGACTCCAGTGATTCTACCTTCATGGTCCGCCTTCGTTCTCTGCTTTTTGGCTGGGTCCGGAGCGCGTTCGCCTCGGTCACGCCGGCCTGGCCCAGCTGGTGGCGCTGTTTGGGGAGCCGTCAGCCGCGGGCCTCCGCTTCCCCGCCTCCTGCGCCCGACGGAGTGCCACGTCCTAAGTGTGGCGGGCGGGGCGTGCTCGTGTGTGGGTCGCTCGCTGGAGAGAAGCCGCCGCCGCTCCGTCGCCTCGGCCGGGCCTGAGCGATGGGCTCGTCGCAGAGCGTGGAGATCCCCGGCGGGGGCACCGAGGGCTACCACGTCCTGCGAGTACGAGGCTGAGTCCGGGCGGGGGTGCCGGGGGGTGCCCGTGGCATGGGGAGAGGGGGGAGGCGTGCGCTTCGTGGGGGCCTGAGGGGAGTGGGCGCTGCTGCTGCCGCCACTGCTGGGCTTGGGCCTGGGCGGCGGGAGGAGGAGGAGGATGTGCGCGTGCAAGTGGCTGCAGCGCCCAGGAGAGAAGAGAAGGTTGGGGTGCAGCGCGGGCTCTCTGGGTCCTGCGAGTACGAGCTCTCTCTCTCCCGCCCCCTTGTATTCTGGGTGATGCAAACTGGGGCAACTGCTTTGCTTTACAGTTCATTTCTCCCCCACCCCTGGTCCTTCATCCCATACCTATACTAAGAGAGCGGAAGGAATCTTTTGGAAATCAGTGGCGAGAAGAAGGCAGTCCTGCAGCTTGCTAACAACCAGGCTCAGTCTGCTCAACGATGCTGCGTGCGGGCTGACCTTAAAGGCCCTTGGGCTGGGGAGGGGAAAGAGAGCATCTCTTGTCAACATTGGCGCTCTCCCACCCCTGCCCCCAAATACACCAGGAGTGAGGTTGCTTCTGCAGCGTAGCCAGGAAGAACTCTTGCAACTCCATGGAAGGTTCTTTAGTTTGGACTTCAGCGCCTCCTTAGTGGGAGGGGGGTGTCTTGCGTTCCTTTTTTTCTCTTTATCATTGTAGTGTTGTGTGGCCACTCCTTTGCAATGTGGTCCTTTTGGAAGCATACCTAAAGCAACCTTGACACATTTTTTTTTTTTTACTTTTTATGGCAGGCCTTGGTCTTTATTTTCCATGGGCTGGTGATGCTTTATGTTAGGATGGACAGTCCCACGCAGCAGGAGCTCATCCCCACCCTTTCAGTAACACCACCATAGGAATACTTAAATACAAGAATGATAAAAAAGATGGTTTCCTAATATAAGGTTTCCTATGCATACTGCTTTGAGTTCCTATATGCATAATCTGTGACCTTTACTGCTTCTGCAGTGTCATCTCTCTTTCTAGTCGTGTGGTCCCATTATGCACTAAAGACCAACTTCTAATACTGGGATAACTCAAAATAACAATCCAGAATGATGTAATTGTCAAATAATTATTTACTATCCATTATATATTAATACAGTATTGAAAAAATTGTCTCATTTTTTAGTTAACAGTAGAGAATCTATAGAAAGAGAACTATGATCCTCACTCCTAAAATATGCCATTTCTTTCAACGTAGCTATCATTGAACATAATGTGACTCTTTCCATACTTTGCATTTTTCTTATTGTGTGTTAGATAGCATTTTAAAAGATGACAGATATAATCTAGTTGTGCTCTCTCTGATGCACTTTGAGGTAACTTCACAAAAGAAGAAAGAGGTAGTGGATTCAGCTCAATTGTAGTCTGACTCTGCTGAAGTCTGTTTATCAATCTTTGATCTTGGGACTTTTGCTTCTTTTAAATCATTCCTGTGTCAAAGTATGGCTAGGCTGCAGAAAGATAATAATCTTCTGTGACTTGCTATTTCAAGGGCCCAGGGCAAGAAGAAATCTTAAATACATTGTTCACATTCTAATAAATACCAGGTAAAGGTAAACGGACACTGTCAGCTATGGCAAAAAAACAGTTAACATCAAAGCTGTTCCTTAGGAAAAGATACTTGGTGAACACCTTCTATCAGATGAACAAAGTTATATAGTAACTGTGTAGGGCATTCAGTCTATGCCAAAAACACGTATTCAGAAGTAGAATTGGTCTTAGAACTATTGTACTTCATCCAGGAGTATCCTGAATTCTTAAAAGAAAATAGGAACAACTGAAAAGTCATTTTTCTATTCAAACTGCTGTAGAAACTATGATATCAAAGAGAGGGGGGAGAATTGTCAGCTAGGTCTAGTGGGTTCTTAATTTTTCCTGTTTTATGTAGTTGTTAAACAGTTTGAGCACCTTAAAACCTGTAATTTGTCAAAAGAAATTGCAGCTGAACTTTGAGTCACAATTGTGAAAGCTTCTTATTTACTGCAGTAATTGATGAGTTGTGTTTCAGAGAGTCAGATGCGTATTTTGTACTTGTATGCTACTAAACATGTAGCATAACCTTCATTGCGTTGAACTTGGGACTTACATATAAGGACTTAGAAGTAAGCCCCACTGGAAGCTTAGGGTCCAATCCTGTTCAATTTTCCATTTTTCTATGCAGTGCAGCCATGCCAGTGGGGTGTGCGCTGCATCCTGCGGGGGGGGGGGAGCAGTCAGAGAGGCCTCCTCAATGTATGGGAACATTTATTTCCTAATCTCAGGGCTGCGTTGTGGCTGCACTGGTGCTGAAAATTTGGATAGGTATAGGCCCTTATTTCCCTTGCTTTTATGTTTAGAATTGTAGCTTTAGCGATTGAAATAATTTTGAACTTAAGTTTGTTGTAAACATCTGTTTTTGTAGAAGCATAATTAAATAGCTACAGGCTGTGGAGGAAACATTCCATCTTGCTGCTGCTAAAGGTCTTGTTTTGGGAATCAGTATGGTGTAGTAGTGGATGGGCGACCTGCTGAACCATGAAGCCACTGAGCACTTTTATCACTTCCTAATCCGTACCTCAGTCTGAGTAGGATGAAGTGAGAGAAGCCTATTTTATACCTTGCTCTCAGAAATTGAGATAGCAAGGAGTAATGTGAATACAGTATATTGTTTGAACCCTAGTATCAGAAGATTCTAAACATAGGAATCTTCTGAAATATAAAAAGTAATAATATGTTATGAAATAAGATAATTTGAAAAAAATATTACTACTGCACTGATGCATTGTCATTCTTTTGTTGTTCACCTCTTACAGATTTTTAAGTGTGACATTTTGTTCACGCCAAAACAGGGCAGTAGAACAGTTTCCGAGATATTACCTGTACTGTAAAACTGAAAAGCTGGATGGCATTTTAATTTTAAAAACTTGGTTAGTGAAGCTGAATTGTGCTTTATTGGACAATTTTGCAGGATTATAGTATCTGAGCCCTGCTTTTTTGTATTTTCACTTTCTATCAGTATGAAGAGACATTAAAGCAAATGTGGACAAGTTGTGAGATGGTGCATGTCCATCTTTGCTGGTGATAGTCTACACTTTCCTAAAAGTAGAATTCTGGAGAATCTCTAAACTGCTGTAATCCAACTTTCACATAAGACTCTAGCTCTTGATGGTGGATTCCTTAACCAAATATCACCCCATCTTCCTACCGTAAAGTATATGAAACTTGTCCTCTCATACTTGACTAACACGGGACACTGGCCAGTCTACATTCTCAGTGGTTCCCAAACGTTTCAGCATCGGGACCCACCAAAAAAAAGTTTAACTTTACCAGCTGCTCAAGCCTTTGTGGCTATAA